>JADKYC010000050.1:0-248649 GCA_019843955.1 Xylaria sp. 218_066 | reverse complement strand
TTTTTAAATAAAAATAAATTATTTATATTTTATATTAAAAAAAATATATATATTAATAGTTCTATTGTTTAGATTTTTTTTTTGTTTATAATTTATATATAAATTTAAAACTTATTTAACTATAGAACTAATATATTTTTTTATTTTTTTAAAAAAACTATTTTTTATATATTATTGCTTTATTTTTTTTTTATAAATTTAAATACTATATTACTACTTTAATATTATTATATAGCTTAGCTTATATTTAATTTAATTTTTTTTATATACTTTTTAAAATTTTAAATATTTACTATTTTATAGAAACCTATAAGCACTTTTTTTTAAAAACTTTTTTTATTATTTAAAAAATAACAACGTTTACTATATTATTTATTTTAATTTAAATATATTTAATTATAAGCTAATTTATTAGCTATTATATAAAGTTTTTTATTAATATTATATTTAAAACTAAAAATACTTTTATATTTATATAATTTATAAAAGTTTTATTTTATTTAATTAAGTTTTTATTAATGCTATATTAGATTTAAAACTATACGTTTTTTATTTATTAAAAATATATTATAGCTAAAAAAATATAAAATAGGTTGTTATAAGTAATAAAATAGTTAAATTAAATATAACGTTTATAGTTTTAATAGTAAATATTATATAAAACTAAAGCTTATAAAAAAAAAAAAACAAATATAAAGTATATTTAAATAAAATATATATATATAAGCTAGGCCTAGTAATAGGTTAAAGTATGCAACAGCTAATTTTAACATAGGTATTTAAAGACCAACAGAATTATAACCGCCCCTATATATATCCTGGCTTATATAAGCTGGCTATATATAGCCCGGGCAGAAAACCTCCGGCCCCTCTTGCCTGCCTGCCCCGAAGGTCGCAGCGTAGGCGTAGATTTTCTATATATAGTGGTAGCAGTGCTAGCCCTCCATTACTTCTACAATAATATATAAAAATTGATCCACACACATTATTATAAATTAGTAGCTAGCGATTGTTGCAGCTTAACCAGGTCTTTTTTTTTTTTTTCGACCAACTAGGCATTTTATCAAAAGCCAACTAATTAAGTCATCTTATTTCTATTTATTTAAGCTGCTTAAAAGCTTCCTTTATGTTACTTTATCTTACTATAACAGCAGAAAATATTTTACTAAAATAACAGCTATTTAAACTGGCCGCAACTAATTACCTTTTTTTTATTTAGCTTGTTATAAACGAAAATATCTATTTAGTTTAGTACTTTGTTTAAGATTTGTAGTATAAAAATATTACCTTTAAAATAAACTATTTTTTAAACTAAATTAAGTTTAAACGTTAATTTAAAACTTTTTTTAAACGCTAGCGAAAAATATATAATATATATAAAAATAACAACTATTATATTAAACTTTAAGCCGATTGGTTAAATTAGCCCGGCTAGCTTTTAAATTATTTAAACCTTTTATATATTTCTTTGCTAGATTCCTTAATTTATTTAAAAATTTAAATTAACAATTTAATTATAGCAAGCGTAAAAATTACTTTATATTAATCTATAGCGCACTTTTTTTTATTTATAAATATAGTAGGACTTTTTTAAAATATAACGGGACTTTTTTATTTATTTAAACAGCTATTATTTAAACTATTATAATTTAATAATTTATTTGTTTATTTTAAAAAATTCTACTTTAACTTTATTAATTTATTTTATAGTTTACGAATATCTTTTATATAAACTAATTTTTTTAAATAATTTAATACTATTACATTTAAGTTTTTTTAATTAAATCTACTAACTATAGCAGTATTATTTATAATAAAAAAAGCATACTAGCTTTTATAAAATATTATACGTTAAAACGTTTAAAATATAATATAAATTTTAATAGCAAACTAACTTTAATTTTAACTTTTAACTTTAGCTTTTAAATTATTTAATATTAAATATTTTAATTTAAATATAAAAAATTTTATATCTGCCGGTTTTATTATAAACGGTAAAATTATTAAATATATAAACGTTTATATTTTTATTAATAAATTTAAATATTTCGTAGTATAAAATTTTAAAATAAATATTTATAAAATTTAAACCTAGTGCTTATAAAATTAAACTTTTATTTAGTATTTATAGGTTTTAATAAATATAAATTATAAACTTTTTAAAATAGCTACTATATAAGCTATTTATAACAAGCTTATTAACTGCTTTAAGCTATCTTAGTTTATATTTATAAAATATTTATAAAGCTATTACTTTATTTTAGAAAACTTATATAAAAAATAAAACATTTTTAGCTTTATTTAATATATTATATATAATATTAAAAGTTATAACTTAAATAAAACTAACTAATTAAAAGCTATATTTAAAATATTTAATAAAAATATTTAAAGCTAATTTAAGTTTTTTATTATTATTACTATAGTTAATATATTTTTTGCTTATATATAAAATAAAAAAAGTATACTTAAAAATATAGCAAAAAATAAATTTTTATTTTTTTAACTTTAATAAATAAATAACAACTTCTTTTTTTTATATAATTTTTATTTACGTTTTTTTTAAATTTCTTTTAAAATTTTCTTTAAAACTGTACTAATATATAACCCTATCTTTAGTACCTGCGTAAATATAGTAACTTAAGCTACAATAAAAATTATTACCGTTATAATTTAAATTAATATTAGCAACAGCTACTAAATAATCTATAACGTTAGCAGCAAAAATATTTTTAAAAAATAGCTTATTATAACTTATAAAACTATAATTAAAACAACTAATAATAGCTTTAGCAATAATAGCAAAATAACAAATAATATTAAACTAGTTATATTTTTTAGCTGCTACTAGTTTTAAAAGTATGTTGTTTATTAGCTTTTCCTATTAAAGCTTTAGTATAGTAATAAATATTTTAGAATAAGCCCTTTAAAACATATTACAGAAAAAACTTCGATAATAACAATTTTTTATAAAATTAAGCCGAGCTAGAGCTTTTTAAATATAAAAACTTTTTTTAATATAAGCTTAAAGAATAAATATTTAATAATATAAAATACCGACAGCTATTTGTTAAATTAGCAAAAAATTATAAGTTTGCTACTATTTTTTATAGAACTTATTAACCTTTAATATATAAATGCTAGAATTATAATATTTAGTTTTTAAATAAAAATAAACTATATAAATATTTAAAGAATATATATAGTAAAACTAAAAAGCTTAATATTTTAGCCCTAGTTATAAACGTTTAATAAATAAATATTTTTAGCTTGCTTAACCTAGTAAATAATCTATAGCATATTATATTATTTAAATATATATATAGCAAATTTCCTAATATTAGAAAATTTACTGCTAAACTTTTATTAAACTTTAGAATAAATTATAGCTTTTAGTTATATAACTATTTTAAGTTTTATATTATTATAAACTTATAAAATCCTATAGTTTAATAAAATATTTATATAAATATAGGTTGTTTTAAGTTATTAATAAACAAAAGTTAAATAACTTATTACTACTTATATATTAAAGTACGTAAAAAAGCTACGTTTTTAATATTTAAAGGTTTAAAAGCTATATTTTATATTATAAACAATTATATTATATTATTTATATATTTCTAAAATATAAATAGGTTATTACAACTTATTATAATATATTTTATATATAAAGTTATATTTATAAATAATTTATAAGCTAATATGCTAATTAGTATAAATATTTTTTAACTTAAAAAATTTAATATAATAATATTTTAAAACTTAGCTATTATTAATACCTATAAAGTAGCTATTCTAATAAATACTATACTTAAAAAAAAAACTTAAAAAGTTTTAGTATATATAATAAATAAAAAAACAATTTTTTTATATAGCTATACTATATTACCCGTTTATTATTTAGCAAAACATTAAAGAGATAATTTTTTATTTAATTTTATAAAATTTTTGATTAGCACTTTTATTATATTTACTAACGTAAACATAAAGAAAATCCTAGCTTGTAATAAATCTTTTTATATTATAACGCTTATAAAAAACTAAGTTATTAGTTATTTAAAAATACTAAATTTTAAATATATTGCTTACTAAGTAAATATAAATAAAGCAAACGCTATAATAAAGCTTGCTATTTAAAAGCTGTTTAAGCTATAAAATATTTAATATATTTTCGTATATAATTTTAATAACTTTATAAAGTATTATATAAATATAAATATTTATAAATAGCTTAACATTATTGTAGCAATAACACTTTTGTTAAATAAATATAAAGTTGTTTTTAAAAATACTAGGTTTATAAATATTTTTAAAAAAAAATAAATATATATTATATTTAAAAATAACTAGCAAAAAAATATTCCTAAGTATTGTTATATATATCTTTTAAATAATAAATCTAAATAAGTTATTAAAAACATATTTAATAGCTTAACTTTAAAATAAAAATTATATTAAATTAAAAAATAAATGCTTTTTTTTTTTTAGTGTTTATTATTTAAAAGTTTATACGCTAGCTAAATAAAACTATTAAACGTAGAAGTTATATAATTGTAAACATTTGTTTAAAAAACTAAATATTTTTTATAAATATATATTTTATTTAAATATAAAAAAAAATCTTTTTTTATATAGCTAACAAACCTTTTATCACTATATTAAACGTTATAACTTTTTATTATTAGTAGTAAATATACCCTTAATTATAATAAGCTTTTATAATTATTATATATAAAAAATAATTTATATTTATTTATACTATTATAAGCTATAAAAATAGCAATATATATATTTAACGCTAAATAAACTACTATATTTATAATATTACTGCTTAAGCTTATTATAATAATATTATAGTTATATTTTATACTTTATAAAACTACGTCCGTAATTTTAAACAAGTATTTAATATTTTTCGAAAACTAAACATTAATATTAGCCCTTTTAAAAGCTATATTATGTTTTTTAATATAGTAGTATTAAAATAATTAGTTAATTTTTTAGGTATAACTATTATTAAAAAAAAGCTAAAAATAATTTAAAAGTTTAAATTTCTTAAAATATTTAAAGATTTAAAGGTTTTTATAAAACTAATAATATAGTTTTATACTTTAGTTTTTTAATATAGTATTTTTATTAAACTATTATAAAATTGTAAAACTTGTTTATTTAAATAAATACGTTTTAAATTATTTAAAGCTACGAAAAAAACTTAGGCAGCATTAATAAAAGTTAACTATTTTATATTAAATAAACAAAAAGCCTTTATATATATTAAAACTTCTTTATTTAAAAATATTATTTTAATATTTTGTTTATTTAATAAATAATTATTTATAAACTTTAACGCTTTAGCAAATAAAATTAATATTAAAATTTACTATATTAAAAAGGAATATATATTAAAAATCCTATATAATAATACTATAATATATTTACTATAATATATTATATAAACAATAGCTTTTTTTTTACGTTTTTTAATAAATATTAAATATAACTATTAGTTTATTAAAATAAAGTTTTATAGATTTATATAGCTTTTAAAAAAATATAAATAATAGCTTAATATATTTAAAACTATATTTATTATTATTACCGACTATAAAGCTATTTTTAGTTTTTATAGCTATAATTAAAATATAGCTAGCTTTATAGCTATTAGCTTATTTAATTAAAAAATCGTTAATATATTTAAATATATTAGTTAATATATGTTTAAAGTTATTTATAAACTAAAAAAAATATATATAGTTTTTAATACTTTAAATTATTTATTATAGGAAGATTTACTATTTAATTTTTAGCTATAAAACTTAAAAAGATTAAACGAACTGTTAAACAATAGAAAAAAATATTAAGCAGTTTATTAAATTATGTAGCAAATTTTCTCTAGTTTTATAATAAATCTTTAAAAATTTAAATTTTGATAGAATAGACTGGGGTGTTATGGTAAAATCAGGATGATGTATTAAAGTAGAAGGAACTACATATTATCTGCAAGTGCAGATAATATGTACACTAGTCTGTGGGTCACATGACTGTCACGTGACACCCTCCTCCGGGGGGTCCCTGGCAGTCCTCACACACAGACCCAGACCCCATGGGGGTCTCTATCAAATTTATAGTATATTGTTTACTAAACTAGTTTAATATATTGTTTATAAAAAAAATACTATTTTAAAAACTTTTGCTAATATAACTAGCTCCGCTAGTATTATTTAATTTACTACTATTTAATATAAATATCTTTATAAAAATATATAGTTACCTAAATTTATTTTTAATTTAAATAGACCTTAAATTTAAAAAACGTTTTTAACGTAAATATATTAAAGACTTTTATTTTTAAAAAATCTTTATAACTTTAAAAAAATAAAAAGTATTATATATAAATAATTAAGCTTACTTACTTTTTTATATATAAAATAATATTATTTAAAAATAATTAAACATAATAGTAAATTATTTATATATTTTACAATTTTATATTACGGACTTTTAAAATATAATATATAAGCTAAACTACTTTAGCTATAATAAGCTAATTTATTTATTATAACTATTTTATATTTATTGCGGACTTAAATATTTTAAAAAATATATAAATAGCTGCTTAAATTATTAAATATTATAACTTTGCTACTATAAACCTTATAGTAGCTTGCAACCTATTTTATTTCTGCTTTATTTATACTATTAAATTATTATTAACTTTATTCTAGCTTTACTAATATTTTAAAAAAATAATAACGTAGCAATAATAACGGTATATAAGCTTATTAAGCAAACCTAAGTAGTATTTAGCTTAAAAACTAAAATATTTAAATATTAAAGCAATATATTAATATTTAAATTATTAACAATTAGTTAGAATATTTTATATGTTATATTTTTAAATAAAAACCTTAAATTTTTATTAGCTTTATAAAAAGCTATTTAATTAAAGCTAAAAACTAAACTACTTTATATAACAACTTATTACTTTTAAATAAATAAATAATTAAAAAAAGGCGTATAAATAGTATAGTTAACTTTTTATTATTATATATACTTTTTAAATAATTTAGCCGCTTAAAAAAACTGTTTATTTTAACTATAATTTAAATATAATAACAGCTAATATTTATTTATTAATAAAATATTTAATAAACTAGCTTTTAAATTTTTTTTAGCTAATATTACAAATATTTTAACCTAAATATAACTTATCCTTAATAAAAAAAAACTTATACTACTATTAGCAGCAAAAATTAAAATAACAAACATAATAGCTTTAGCTTTAATAATTATAAAATATTACTATAACAAAAAACGCTAATTTAAATATTTTAATATAAGTAATAAAATTTTTTTTAAACTTTATAAAAATTATAAAATTTTAGCTATAGTAGTTATAAGTTAAAAAATATTCTAACGCTATATAAAACTTTTTTAAATATTTAAATATATAAACATATTAGTATATAAATTAAACTTTAAAAATTATAACGCTTAAATTTATAACGTTATTTTAATTAATTATTTAAAACTAGCGTTATTAAACGTATATAAAAAATCTTTACTGCCCGTTAGTTTTATTTGTTTAGTAGATTAACTACGTAAAAAGATTTTCAAAACTTATACTTAAAAAAAAAGCAAAAAAATACAATATTTAGTTAAATATAAGGATTTAAGTTATAAATTTAACAAATAGCTTACGCGAAAAGAATTAAAATTGGACTCTTATTTAATTAACGAATTTACGTATAAAATAGATTAATATATTTATTTAGCCACGGGGACGCGGCTTTTTTCTTCTATTTTAGGGCAGATTATGCCAGCAGGTGTGGCTAGTGTAGATTATCTACCACACTCCACTATATATAGTATTCTATATATAATAGTAGCAATGCTAGCCCTCTATTACTTCTACAATAATATACAGAGATTGATCCATACACACTATCACAACTATGCTACTAGCTCATGCAGTCAATCGTCGTGATTCATTGTGCTTCTCCATGTGGCTTCGCGTTATTAATTAATATATATTTTTCTCTATCGTAACAGTTCGGCTGACCTCTACTACATGTAGCCCGACGTCGTAGTTTTAGATGCCTGTCTCTAGCAAGATATAGGCAAGAGCGGGTTGTGGAAATGGTTTGCAACTTCAAGCAAAATAGAGCCCGCTCTATAAAAAGCATCGTGTCGCCTCGCGAGAATAGGATAACAAAGGAAAGAGAGTGGATGCTCATTCATACAACGCCTCATATTACCCGCCACCAGCGTGGTGAAATAGTCCCCTCTCATAACGCCCGAGGCTTGACCTTTTCGTGAGTGAGTTTCCATATCCTTCGTAAAGAAGCCGCAAATCATCCTTCAAAGCCCCGAGACCACGTATTGACTCTAGGAAATGATTTAAAACCATGACGGAGACCATGGCGGGCCGAGTTTTACCTCTCAAGATCCTCGGAAAAGGAACAAGAGGTCGGTACCAGTAAGGGCCTCCATAGCCGCGTCGTCCGAGTTGATGGTCGAATGGATCATGTGCGTCTTCTTCTCCTGAAGGAGAACCATTCTGCTCTCCACCGAATCCTCAATGCAGAGACGCGTAATCGTACATGGACGGGTCTGACCAATGCGATGACAACGATCGGCGGATTGCCACTCAGCGGCTGGATTCCACCACCTGAAGAAGCAGTTAGTCGACGACCATCATGTGAAGCGTTCGTCGTATATAAATAAAGGAAAACGAAAGGAAAAAAAAAACTTACGGGTCAACAATGAACACCTGCGATGCCTCGGTTAAGTTGAGTGCGACACCGCCCGCCTTCAGGGAGACAAGGAAACACTCCACCTCTGGCTTCTCCATGAAATGTTTGATGGACGCCTGGCGCTGCGCTGGCGTCATGCTGCCATCTAACATGACAGTCGTGATCCCAGCCCGCCGGAGCCGCCACTCGATGAGCTGGAGCATCGTAGTGAACTGTGAGAAGATGATGGATTTGTGAGACGCGTTGTCAGATCTCAGCCTGTGCAGTTCGTGAACAAGCAACTCGATCTTGGAAGACGACGTCCAATTCTCCATCTTGATACGATTGATGATAGATGACTTCTTGACCAACGTCTCGTCCTGCTCAATGCTAGGCTGCTCAAGATCGATAGATAGTGGGATGTGACATCGTGGACAGTCGGGCTCATCTTGCGAGGCGAGATAACTCGCGGCACACTGACGGCAGAAGTCATGCTTGCATTTGGACCGAATCGCTTCTTCGGCAGGTTCGTCGCAAATGCAGCAGACTAAGATGTTCTGGCCGCCTTCGCCGGATTTTTTGAGGATTAGATCGGGGTGATCGGCCACTTGGCGCATCTGCATGATCAATCCAAAGATGTTGGCGTAGTTGTTCAGCAGAACGCCTCGAGACACATAAGTGTTGAACTGCCGTTCCGTATTGGACATGATGCTAGTAGCAAAGTCATTCTCTTCTTCGCCGAAGAATTGCCGCTCGACATAAATCTCTTTGACAGGCAGTTCCATGACATTGGTATGATCTTTTTTGAGACGGCGCAACATGATGCGGTTGGTCAGTAGACGGAGTTTCCTGAAAGCCTCTTTACCTGTGCCCTTGTTGCCGTATTTCTGAATCGGGTTCAGAAGCTCCTGGTTGAAAACAGATACATGGCGCATGGAATAATGGTCACCTAGGGTCATCGTTAGTTAAGAATAGAAGTCCAAGGACAAAGAGACCGACAGTGTTTGCATTTGCTGTCTTCACTCATAGACCACTCGAGAGTAGAGCAGGGACAGTCCTTGCAGAAGTAGGAAGCATACGGCGCGATCTCGAGGAATCGAATAAGTGAGAAGAACTCTCCAATGCGGTTTTGGAGCGGTGTTCCAGTCAAGCACCAACGATATTCTACATCCAAAGCGAAACAAGCTCTAGCCGTCATCGTTGTGCGTGTCTGTTCTGCATGTTTAGCCACAGCGTTGAGCAAGACTTATGGATTTGAACGTACCTTGATGCAATGGGCCTCATCGAGGATCACGCGATGGAACTTGATTTGATGTATAACGCTCTTCTCTTTATACAGCCCGTCCTTCCGCTTGATACCTTTCTCTTGCTTGCGATACAACGACTCAAGACTATTGTAGGACATGATGATGACATCGAACTTCTTCAGTTCCTTGGCCGACATATTCTTGGCTTTAGCGTTTGTTCCGTGAAAAACGATCGTCTTAAGTTTGTTGCCAGTGTAGCTGGCAATTTCATCCTGCCACTGCCCTAGAGCAACGGGTGGAAGGAGTACTAATGTTGGCAACTTAGCCGGATAGTCGGACGTGATGAGCGACACAGCCTGGATGGTCTTGCCAAGACCCATCTCGTCTCCCAGTAGGCCACCTTTCCATGGCGTCTGCTCCATCGCCTTCATCCATGCTAAGCCTTGAAGCTGGAAAGGCTTGAGTTGCAGAGAAATCATACTGGGCTGCGTAGCAATACCCGCATTCAAGTCTGGCATCTTCGCGAGATCATCCCACATTGTTCTGAGTTCTGGGTGATTTTCCTCGAGTCTTATTCTGTCCATCCTAGTGCGCTTACCACCGCCTCTTCTGCCATCGACTCTTCTACGATTAATAATATGCGTAAGAGGGTCTGGATTCGTAGTATGAGGACCTGCAGTTCCCGTCTCTTCGTCATCAGAGGTGTCAGAAAGATTGTCGGAACTAGCATCATCATCTGATACGGGATCAGGCTCCTGGTCGTTAACCTCGTCGTCATTGTCCTCATCCTCATTATCCGAGATCAAAATAGGACGGCGACGGGTAGTAGCCTTCGAAGCAGATGTTTTTTGTCTTTTGCGTGGCCGTGGTTGTGGATCACTAGTAACCGGTTCGCTGCCAGAATCGTCACGAGAAAAGGTAAGCCGAGTCGAACGCATGTGCTTCGCATTGGCTCCGGTGAGGCGGGTAGTGAGCGGATCGCTTTCAGAGTCATCAGCAATCGAAGGCTCGTTGGCGCCTTTTCGCTTAAGCGGGATCGAGAAGTCAGTTGTTGAAACCTTCTGATACTCCTCACGCTGTAACTGACGAGCGAGGGCAGCACTAAGAGACTGATCATCTTCACCATAGAGCTCGGCATCTTCATCCGATTCCTCATTATACGAGGGGATAGGGCGACGTTGTAGCTGGGAACGGGTACGAGCAGACGAACGCGAGGGCACCTCGTCGTTATCGTCATCGAGAGGATCATCGGGCAGCTCGAGAGTCAAGCGACCTCGCTGGGGACGGTCGGAAGAGATAGAGGTAGGGGCAGAGACATTAGTCACGCTCTTGGCGGGAGGCGCTGGTGTGACTGTATTGCTAGTGGCTGGAGTAGAGTATTCGCCATCTGAAGTGTTGGTGAGCGGGGTGGGCGCCGAAGAAGCAGAGTCACTGCCACCTGCAACAGGAATCACGACTTGGTTCTTGGGCGGTCTACCTCGGCCGCGCTTGGGAAGGGTGATGGGTGCCTGTGCGAGTTCCTGCTGGCGTTGTTCAGCAGCTTGGAGCTCATCCAAGGCCGCGGCAGCAGCCAGAGCCTTAGCAGCGCCAGTGGTACGCCGGGTGCGTGGTGCCATGGTGCGCAAACGGCCGTGATGAAGATGCGTAGCAGGAGACGGATCTGGCCAGGAACGCCGAAGATTGAGATTAAGTATTGCGCGAGAAAGACAGGACGAGATGAAACAAGGTTGCCAATCGCAACCGAAAACCCCCAATGTTGTGAACCAGAACCAGAACCAACAGAGAACAGAGAATGAAAGCGTTCGTTGGCTGGTCTGGTCACAACAAACAAGAAAGAAAAAGCAGAAAAAAGGACGGGATTAATTAAAGTTAGAAGTACGATAGGTAGAAGGAGAGGGAGGAAAAAGAAAAGCGATGGCAAAGTCTCAGCCAGCAGCAGCAACGAAGCAAGGGTAGACCAGCGACTCAGGTAGTGTACCTGTCAGTTGCAGTTGCTCGGAGGGGTACCTGACGTACCTGACTCCCCGGTACGTACCTGGTCAGCGTCTCCAATTAACGCGCCCCCAGCTATACAAAGCGCGAGATCACGTGACACGGGCTGAGGCAAACTCACAACGAAGGCCAATCATGGGCGTTGAAAGTCAATTAACATCCCTGAAGGGTCCCACCAGCGTGGTAGATAGCTCGCTACTAGTGTGTAGGCTCAGGGACGGCGCTGCAAGCTCTTTACACGCCACCTCTCGCGGCCGGGGTACCGGTACGTCCGGCCTAAGTTACAGGCGAGAAGCTGCACAGCTGCACCTATCCGGTATGTGCGTACAGGTACCTACCTACCTAGGTAGAGTAATGTGCATGACAACATGCAAGAAACATACATGTAGGTAGGTACTGTTGCGCCGCATCGACCCAAGACATTCGCGCTTGTTGCCTTTTGCAACAACAGATTTGCCACAACAAAGACCTAGTAAATCCCAGTAACCACCCAAATACCATAACATTTTTCGGTGTTTTCCTGCAACCTTCGTTCTGACTTTCAGTCTCTTCTCATGAGCCTTGGTCCCGCGGAGGCTCTCTTCTCATTCTCATCAATAATCCCCCCTCCCTCCCTACCTACCTTGTTGTACCGATTCGCGAAGAAATCACTTTCTTTTGCTAGACGTCTTATATAGACAACAGGCCCTCGCCAGCCATTGATTCACTGTGCTCGTTGCAACATCCTCCCTACACGTCTTATCTCCCCAGCATATTTCACCTGGTTAACTCAGTCACTCTTCTACTCGGTCACTGATCGTCAATCATGTACGTCAAACCCCAGTTTTGTTTATGTCTCTTAGCGTAGCGAAAGGCTGACACCACTTAGGAGCAACGACGACCGATTTGGGCGATCCATAAGAGGGCCCCAGTCGGCTTTGACTGACTTCTTGGCCTCGCAGAACATCTCTGCAGCCCGCATCCGAGCCGATGCCCAAGCTCGTCGAGCAGCCGCCACGGCTAACCGTTCTTCGAACACGCCAGCCGCAGAAGAATCCCAACCTGCCGCAGAAGAACAGGATGAGGAAGATGACGTTGTTTCGGGTACATCAGCTGCGGCGGCGGCTCGTCGCGCAAGGGCTCAGAAGCGTAGAAAGCAAAATGAAGCCATCGAGAAGATAAAAAAATCGAAGGCATACAAGAAACGGAAGCGTACCGACGGTGAGTCAGACGACGATCTTGCTCTTGCCCTCTTCAATGAGAAAATGGCACCTCTGCCCGGCCAGATGAGCAACTGCGAACTTTGTGGCAAACGCTTCACCGTCACGCCATACTCCCGCTCCGGACCAGAGGGTGGTTTGGTCTGCAACCCTTGTGGCCAAAAGCTCGCAAAGGATGAGGATGCAAATAAGAAACCGAAGAAAAAGAGGGGCCCCGCACCGAAAGGCGGCGCGGGCAGACGTAAGATACAGAGTCGCATTTTGGACGGCACTTACAGCGTTGGAGCCAAAACCCTAATGACGCTTTGCATTGAGACCTTGACGAACAACATTCACCTGGCCGACGACCTCGGTGATCTCCCCCCTCTTGTCATTGATCGTATCGCGAGAC
Organism: Xylaria sp. 218_066; assembly: GCA_019843955.1. NCBI lineage: Eukaryota > Fungi > Ascomycota > Sordariomycetes > Xylariales > Xylariaceae > Xylaria > Xylaria sp. 218_066. The sequence goes on along the minus strand of JADKYC010000050.1, from coordinate 235,082 downwards.
TCCTTTCGAAGACTCGTCTTCTTGACTCTCGCACCCTCGACCTCTTCCTCCAACCACATCACGATATCATCAAGGTCTATGACGCTGCAAGGCTCAAATCAGACGACTTCATTAAGATCTTTCAATTAGTACCACAGCTGAAAAAACTGAAACTACGCAATGCAATTCAATTCACAGACACAGTCATGCAGTACCTCATGACCAGAAATATGGCCCTCGAGAGCATCTACATTCACGGAGCAAATCTTCTCGCCGAGGACGTATGGAAAGATTTCTTAACACAAAAAGGTACACACCTGAAGGGCCTGCAGATCTACTACACCGACAAGCAATTTAGTGATGATACCGTTGGCCTACTTCCCACCGTGTGTCCCAACCTCACACGTCTAAAGATTTGTCACAACCAACAGCTTTCCGATCGAGGTATCGAGTGCATTGCCAAACTCAGTAATCTCGAGCATCTGAGTTTGCAGTGCGTTAAGAAAACTTCTACAGATCCCTATGTCAATGTGATTAAGAACATTGGCCCACAGCTTCAGACATTTTCAATCAAGAAGGTATCCAATGTCGATGATCGCTTGCTCGATGCTCTTCATGAACATTGTACCAATCTTTCCAAGTTGCGCATTACCGAAAGCGAGTTCATGACAGATGCTGGGTTTGCCCGACTATTCCGAGATTGGAAGAACAAGCCACTCTCGTTCCTTGATTTACAAAAATGTCGCTATGTTGACGCAGCCAAACCCCGAAACAATGAACACATGATCGGTCTCTGCGCACAGGGATTCGAAGCTTTGATGGAGCATTCAGGCGCCGGGCTACAACATCTGAACGTACATGCTTGCCGACATATTTCCAGGGAAACGTTCGAGAAGGTCTTCTCTGGTGACAAGATTTATCCTCAGCTACGCTACCTTGAGATCTCCTTCTGTGAGGAGGTCACCGATTTTATCGTGGGTTGTGTGTTCCGCAGCTGCCCGAATCTGAAGGAGGTGAATGTTTTCGGATGTATGAAGGTGAGTTTAGATCATAGATGAGCGAGCTCGAGTCCGCTGGTAGGTCAGTTGTTCAATTACTAAACAAGCTTGCTACATAGGTCAAAGATGTTCGAGTGCCGAGAGGCAAAATTCTCGTTGGTGTTCCTAATGCAGTTGGCAGTAAGTCATCCTCATTTTCTTCCTGTCCTGGCAACCACTAGGGAATATTTCTCGGCCAAGACGGTGTCTAGGGGCTTCTGAAAGCTACACAGATCACGTCTAGAATGATTATGACTGACCCCAAGTGTTCTAGTGCGGATCGAAGGAGTGGACGACTGAAGCGGCTGAGAAACCTTCCGGTTTAGATGAATATCTGGCTTCACATATTTGCCTTCAGTACAGTGTATTATAAGCCTTCGCTGCAACCTTGCTAAAGACCGCTAGAATTTCTATGGCAAGCGTGGCGTTGTAAATTAAAACGAGCGATGCGCGAGTCCGCGATGACCCTTGAGACTGATATCGAAATCACTAATTCATGGCCAGCTGCATGGAGGCCAGGAAACAGCCCGCGAAGACGGGTTTCAGTAGTGGGTACTACTTTGAAGCATCGGCGCATGCCATTTCCTACGTAGGAACTGCTAGTCATCTGATTTCCGTTGAGTTACGGGGGCGATAGATGAAAAGGGTCATTTCGATCAGTTAGCTTCACAAATAATTCCTTGGCCACCTGGGTTTTTTCGTTTATTTTCTTTTCTGAGTTCATATTCAAGCGACTGACCCGAGGGAGTTCTATTCCTGATATAGCCCGTCGAGCCCAAATATTCCACATCAGCTAGGCTTAGTAGAGGCATTCAACAGATGCACGGCCCTTCGCTTGTATTGTTTCTACTAATTCAGCACCAGTCATATGAGTTTATATTCGGTCGATTGTGATGCGCGCCGGTATCACGAAACCCGTGTAAGAAAATGACACCCCGACGGGAATATGGCAACGATCCTGGGTAGAAAGCATTGCTCTTTGCAGCCGCCGACCATAGTGTGAAAAACACCAGGCCATGCTATTGTTGTTGCCCATTGTACTGCTTCGCACCGGTACCAGATGTAAGTTGACTAGTCTAGCTCGTCCATCATATCTCGGATGGCTATTACCTCGGACGGTGCTTCGACGTCCGGCGAAGCAAGCTCTATCGACATATCGTAAGACAAGTAGCGCTTACAGAGAGCATTAAAGGAGATCTTCTGATTCACGCGATTATGGTGCCCATGGGAACAACCCTAGATGCCTTGTTACTGCTGCGCATTTTAGTTGCTTTATATGGGATACTTAAATTCTTAGACATGTTAAGGTACCAATACAGACTTTATATACGCCGTCAAAAAAACCAACGCACGACAAGGACATATCTACTATTTAGTAAATATTCGAGCATAAGCATGTACTAACAATATTCTCATTTTCTTAGGTCTTGTTTATAGTTGTGCTTTAGGTCTTCATTGTATCTTCATATAAACTACCTGTACAACTAACATCATTCTATATAGTCTGGCTGACGGAGGTGTCTTGACGCCCCTTGCACAACAACAAGTTATACACGACACAACTCAAATCCAACTTAATAGAGGGGTAAACTAATACAAAACTGACACAAACTGACACAAACACAAACACAAACACGCACATGCACACGCACACATATATATATATCTAAGAAACCATAACCAATGTAACAGGTTGCTATATAATCTACTGGATTTATAGGCAAGCCACTTTCAAGAGTTTCGAGCACTCGTTACCTATGCCAAGTTCTTTGGAGCACGTTGTACAAGATGTCAACCGCGCGTAAGCTGGCCCATCTATACATCATTACCATGACTGGGCTCTTGGTAGCTGCAGTGAGGTTAGTGCTAGCTTCTTCTTCCCCCCACACGAGCCGTCAAGATCAAATTCTCTATTACTGGTGTATTTCTAACCTAGAAATAGCAACGAGCAACCCACACCGTCGCTACCCTCGACAGATACGCGAACTGAACGGTTGGAAGCCGAGTTGAATAAATCGCCGTCCTTCTTTAGGCTAGCTCTCGCCGAGATATTAATTCTCATGGGCGGTGCGGAAGACCGACTGTTGGAGGAGGTTTTGCTAGACTGATGAGGAATAATGCTCGGTATATTCGAGGCTGGGTATCACGAAGGAGTTGGGTTCTGATAAAATGATCAATTGAGCCTTGGTAAGATCTAACTGGTTCTGAATAACTACACATACCCAGAATTGCCATGAAATACTCATGTGGTAATAGGCAAATAGCGAATCAACACTAGACCGAAAAGTGAAATTCGATGAATCCCTGTGGGGTTAAACATGAGGTCTCATGGTGCGGGTAAAGTTGGAAAGTAAAATCTATATTATTCTCGTAGTGATGCCGAGATTGCTCATTATTGGCGGTAGGTTTGCGCTTGTTAGATGACTCTTTGAGCGTAAGTCATCATTCCATTAACGGGTCTAATTGTATGTACATCATGATTATTTTTACCTTATGTAATGAACACAAATTGCGGCATAAGCTTAGGTATCAGACAATCGTTCAAATTTCATGTTCATTCTGCAGATGATAAGTTTACATGTAACAGCATAGGCTCATACGATAGCGAATAACGTATGTTGTCGTCATCCGGGAAAGTGGGGGGCTGCGCTTTTAAACTCCCCTCCTCTTATGTCGTGTTAGATAAATGATGTCGCCTAGAGATAGAAAATAAATTAGATCTCAAAGATGGGCTCGCTGGGTGATAGCAAAGCCGGAGAAAACGCCACTGATGGCAACCCATCATCGCCGGCCTTCAACATAAACCGCATCGCCGTCATCGGTGCGGGGCCGAGCGGTCTCGCGTCGGCAAAGCACCTCCTAGCCGAGGGCTTCTCGTCTTCGCAGATCGACATCTACGAGCAACAGGCCGAGGTAGGCGGAGTATGGAACTACAGTGCCGTCACATCTTCTCAGTCGCTACGTGTGCCGCAGACGGATGCGCACGCGGATCCAGATCCGCCGATCTACCCCGACGAACCCGCAGAGGAAGAAAAGGACGAGTACGCAGACTACGTGTTCGACTCGGATGAAGAAGCCAGCACAGCTCCAGGGTCGGGCGCATGTTCGCTACCGGCCGTTTCGCGGAAGGAGAAGAAGCCGCCGATATTCCTGAATCCCATGTACGATGACCTGTATACGAATATCCCGCATACGCTGATGCGGTATTCGGACCTGGGCTTCACTGCCGATGGCAAGGGAGAGGGAACACATGAGAGCTGTGAGATATTCCCTCCGAGACAGATCGTGCAGGAATATTTGTTACACTACGCTCGTAGCGTGCGGCATTTGGTCCGATTCTCGACGCAGGTGACAGACGTCTCTCTGCAGACGTCCCCGACCAATGCAAATTCAGGAGAACAACCAAGAATTAGAGACAAGTGGACCGTTCGCTCAACGAATCTCCTCACAGATATTTCCCGCACAGAGACCTATGATGCGGTGGTCGTAGCATCGGGACACTATTCCGCACCATATATCCCTTCGACAGCGCTAGGCATTTCCGACTTCGCTACCGCACATCCTGAAGTGATCTCGCACTCCAAGTCATACCGCACAGCATCCGCATTCGCCGGGAAGCGCGTCGTGCTCGTCGGATCGGGGCCATCGGGACTAGACATCGCGTCGCAGATTCGCGATGTATGCGAATCCCCTCTCATCATCTCAGCGCGCAGTCCCATACCCGAGGATATGGCCGCGTACCTAGGCCAAGGGGATAAAGTACGCGTAGTCGGAACCATCAAGCAGTTCTTAGTGGAAGAGAAGGGAATCGAAGTTCATTCTGCTCCGACGTCCAGTTCACAAGTCGCGGGAGAGAACACGGAGCGAATAGTAGATATCGATGCGATCATCTTCTGCACAGGATACTTGTACACTTTCCCCTTTATCTCAGCATCTTCGCTACCGTCCTCCACGCCGTCTTTAATCACGGATGGCCGTCGTGTGAATGGTTTAGCGCGACATTTCATCCACACCTATCACCCGACACTTGTCTTCCCGGGTCTGCCTATCAAGATCATCCCCTTCCCGCTTGCCGAGGCACAAGCAGCTGTCTTCTCGCGGCTATGGACCAACAGGCTCTCCTTGCCATCGCACGAGGAACTGCGGCGCTGGGAACGTGAGGACGAAGAGGGCAAAGGCTTCGAGGGGAGCAAAGTGCCGGGGAAGTCGTTCCATACCTTTCCCAAGGGCGGCGATGCGCGGTATATCAATGCGTTGCATGATTGGGCTTTGCGCGCGCGGGATGAGGGAGGGAAGAAGGGGAAAGAACCGCCGTTCTGGGGTGATGAGGAGCTCTGGCAGCGGACTATCTATGCCCAGGCGAAGATCCAGTTTGAGAAGACTGGGCGCAAGGCGAAGACGTTACGGGAACTTGGTTTTCAGCATGAGAGAGAAGATAGGGGCGACATTGAAAAGGCTGAGGGTGAAGAGCGGACTGATGTTGCTGGTTAGTCCGACTAGAGTTGGACTCTATCTAGATCATTACAGATTATTAGAGATGAGCGACAATGGATATAGAATTACATTCCCGCAAATGATATAGTATGATAAAGTTAGAATATTCTATATACGGATCGCTGAGCCCTACAAAGGACTCTGCTGGGATCTATACTTTCTGGAACATATACAAAGTTATCAAGGTAATAGCCATCATATATCATCATAATATCCTTCGTCAACCCAAGGAGGACGCTTCATCCCCCAAACGCCTTACATGACTTCGCAGATATCCAGCAAATGACCACCACAAGGTATCCAATTCCCAATCCTATCAAACCAAAAAAAAAAAACCCTTATCGTCTCCTTTAAGCAATTATTTAATTTGCGGCCATATCCTGCTGAACCCAATCGTTAAGTTGAGACTCGAGCTGGTCGTCGCTCAGATCCGTCGACGGTGCCGTGCCTTGCCACCAGACGTAATCATCATCCTGCCTCTTCTTGAGCGCGATCTCGACAGGTGAGCAGCCGGAAATAGGGCCGAGGTAGTACAAGTGAGCGATGATATCAAGACCGAGCGTAGCGGCGTTGCAGCCGAGCGAGCGGGTGCCGTCGCACTCCTTAATGTCATCGACGGTGAAATCCGTCGTCGTGGAGCTGCCGTCCGAGAGCCAGAACTCGGGCGTCGTGTGCGCGTAGTTGAAGACGATGGGCGGCAGTCGGGGCACGGGGTCGTCGAGGTGCGTCACGCGGTACTCGACGCCCGGCTGGTCCGAGATGAACTGCGCGAGCGCGTCGTTGCCCACGCGCGGGCTGCCGTAGTTGATGATGTCCACCTCGATACCCTGCTGTCGCGCGTAGGCGGCGCCGAGGGAGCTGACGGCTGCGCCGAGCGAGTGGCCCGTGAAGACGATCCTGTATCCCGGGTTGGCGGCCTTGGCGGCCTGCACGGCTTTTAGACCGGCATCGGAAATCTCGTCCCAAGCTAATGCGAAGCCGGAGTGGACTTTGCAGCCAGATCCGAGGTTGCAGTCCTCTTGAAGGAAAGTCAAACTGGTTTTCGGCGTCAGTATCGTGTCTTCCTGGGTCTTAAGGGTGACTTTGATGGAAACTTACTCTGTGATCCAGTTACGCAGAGAGTGAGACCCCCGAACAGATAAGACAATAACCTGGTTCTTCGCGTCCGTGGATACGAAACCTTGGATATCTGTCCTCGCTCCCCTGTTTTTGTGTAAGTCAACCAGCTACACAATAGGCCAAAGGAGATAACGTACGAGAAGGTAGCAGTGATCGTAGCACCAGCAGCGGTGACGTCTGGGCAAGCGTTTCCAGAGCAAGTCACAACAGAGCCTATAGCGTTGCCGCTGTTGCAGTAAGAGGCGCCGGCGTATTGAGCGTAGAGCTCGAAGGTGGCCAACATATCGGATGAAATAGATGCTGATCATTGAGTGTTAGTCACACGAAAAATGGCATGGCCATTGGAACATATAGTAGCATACATCGTCCGTTGAGCATCATCTCTGGTGCCGCAATGGGCGAACCAGCGGCTGTGAGCGCAAAGCTCGAGATGAGCGACCACTTCATCTTGGGCTTCGAGGCTTGGGCGATGGAATCGAGTAGCAAGTTCGAAGCAATGAGCTTGATTGCAGTAGGCTGCTGGTGATGGAATTCTATATTCACATCTTTGAAGACGGGCTCGTGATTTTTATATGGCTTATCTAGCTATACAGAACACGCGAGCAAGGGAGCAAGGGGTCAGGACGATCCTGCATTAGGCGTTAGCTCCTCGCTCATGGTTGCCTTCCCTCTTAGTTTTGGGGGCTGGTATACCTCACGAGATTCCAATATCTAACACAAGGGGGAATTGTCTTGAAACGGAATGGTGGTATTGCCGCTACCACTCTTCACGCGGGGACGCGAAAACAGCGTCCAAGTATCCGAACCCCAATACAGCATGTTGCTGTCCTTTGTGGCCATCCTCGGGGTATTCCTCGGCATCATGACGATCGCGGTTAGCTTCCCGCATGAGGTATCGACGGCTAGTGAGTTGTGCTGGGTTCGATTGGTGATCAGTATTTGAGGGCCAATTTAGACCACCGGTGAAACTTCGAAGTATTCGTTCAGACAGTTTGGAGAACAGGTGAGGATTGACCGGGGTTAATTGCCGCATTTGGGGCTTCAGGGGTCGTTGGCTCACTCCTTCGCGTGGGGTAATGCAGATTCACTCCGCAAAATGTCAGCCACGCGGCCAATTTCCTTTGTTGAAGAACTGTTCGTGATACAACTTTAATCCCCCTGGGTGTCAGCCCGGTATCTGAGACATCGCCCTGGAGGTACGCCTCTTCCTAATTCAACGTCGCTTGAGACGATGGATGTTATTGTCCAAAGAGGCAGAAGACAACGATCTGTGAAGATTAATTAAGACTACCCTGGATGCCCCAAAGTTCCTTAGGCTCAACGTTTTTTTAGGGCTGTTGTAGTTGTTCCTGGTCCCGCTGCGCTCTACCGGAAGCGGCAAGCAGTGTCAGCATAGGAGTGTTGGGTTAACCGCTAAAATGGGGATATGGACAGCATCCCGATCCATTGGCGGTGTGGACGAGGGTGCGGTACCGCTCAACCGTCCTGCTATGCAACCTGGGAAGTACGGTTCGGTACGGCTTGATTCGTCTTACACCCTTCGTCATGACCACATCAGCCATGTTCACCTTCTACTCTTGTCTCTGGTTCCCGAGATGGCGCGTTCCTAAACTAGGTTGATATGTTCCCTAGGCGGCGCTTCTCTACGACCAACACCGGCCTCCTTGTCCAGTAAATACCAGAGCCTATCTGTACGGCAGAGTAGGGTAGAATTCATGCTCAGATATGAATGCTGAGAGATGGCAATATCTCTCCTTAGCTCTTGAAGCCTGGTCATTTTTCCCTCTGGCATTGACCGGATGTCAGCCCTGAACCACTTGACGAATATAGCACAGTGGAAGGAGCTGAAGAGGCTTGTGTTACCCAGCTTTCATCGATCGCCGCCTTTCCAGGTCAGGTTTCCGTTGGATCAGCTCGGGATCTTCACGCTTTTATCTCACGTGCATATTGTATGTACCTAATCATAGTGACGTTGTGCAACGCCACCTCGGTTCTTCATCCGTAAGATAAAGATGCAGACGAATGCCGAGCTTGCATGTGATAATTGAAGGTTTTCATGAGGTTCAGGCTGAATGTGATAATGAAGTGATATTTGTGTGATGTTGAGTTTCTGGTGTTGTACAAAACCCGAAACCCTGAAGTCTTAACAAGATCTGGGGATGGATTCCCTCTATATAGATATTTATAGAACGCCTTATTATTCTGTCTATTATGTAAGTACTACGTTGTCTTAAATCATGACCTTGGCAGACGTCTCTAGGTGCTTGTCTAATTCAATAGATCATATCATATCATAAAACGACAAAGAATCGGAAAGAGGAGAACGGGAAATCGTACAGGCTGCACCTCAGCTCCAGCTGTGCCTGAACATCCGATCAATGCAGATCTCGCTCGGCCTGACCCGCTGTCTCACTTTTTCAGCAACGTGCCGGTGTTATACAGCTAGCCAGCAACGGTAACTCTGTCGTGCAGGATTTAGTTAGTGCAACGAAACAGAAACGACATACTGTATCGATCAGTCCCAAACGGTTACATCGCGCTTACGTCTAACATATACATAGTATAGCACTCCAGAGTCCAATACTAACTATACAGCTTGCGTACTACGCACATAGTATAATATCATAACGAATGGATACGGTTGGTCTGCACCCCGCCGGAAAGCCGGCAAGGAAGTGTACCTGCTTATCTTTAACTTGTATAGTAAAGTAGGTAGGTAAGTATAGGTCGGCGTAAAAGACTGGTATTGGTAAGTGTATCGTGCAATGTGACCCGTCTTAGTCACGATGCATTAGCAGCGGCCAGGATTCCCCGCATGCCACTCCCAAGTCCCCAAAGACGCCGACGTCTACGCCCAGAACGTGCCATGCCCACTGCTGCATTTCTTTATGACTCGTGTGGTCATTCTTCCACCAGTCAAACGACCTACATTGGTTCAGGTGTCTTGAAAAAGGAGCGCTTTCTGCTACCTCTTGTTCACCATTCATTCCCTTCTCTTCACCCACCTATACAATTATACATTAATAGCATCGAAAACCAAGCTTTTCTGTTTGAATGAAAAACCTGTTATCACCTTCAGCTATATGACTTGGCTGCAACCTGGCCTTTGGCACTTCGACTGGTCAGCGCAGAAACTTCTAATACCAACTGAGGCATTTCTTGTTCATGACGATCGCGATTTGGTGTTGATAAGAAGACGAGAAAGAGGAAACGGCTGAGACAACAAAGAGCTAACGATGCTCATAGATATGTAAGTTCATTAGATCCAGGACCTAGTTGACGTCGGAGAGCGTGTCAATTCAGGAACCATTCACCGCCTTGGTGCTCCATTCCCCTGCGGAAGAACGACATATAATGAGCACAGACACTGCCCCGCTAGACTTACGCGAACATGCTTCTTTCGTGGAGGAGATTCCACCACAATAGAATGTCGAATAAGGCCCCCCTGTCTTGTCCGTGATCAGGGCAGGAGTGCATATGGCGTGCATTCGGCCAAGCGTTCCGAGCCAAGCGAAATCTGCTGCATTGAGATCAGCCAAACCCATTAGGGGAAAACCGGCTTGGCCAATAGTGCATGCAACCCAAGATCCGCGCCGCTATTTATTTTCCGGGATTCTGCCATGGGCTCTCACTTACCCAGCGCGTGTTCGTTCTCGCTTGAACTCCGGGTGCCCGGTGCAGAGTTGGTCTGAGAAGAATACGCGGGAAAACAAGTCGTATTTAACGGCAAAGCTTACAGGCGGTGACCCTGTCGATGACGATGTGTTGCAGCTTTTGTCTTCCACTTCATCCACCCATCATACCATGCCATATCATAGCAGAGCTGCTATATACATACTCCCGCAGCGGGCCGGTTCGCACGCACACGTGAGAGCGGCCCCATGAGAGAATTGAGACTGGGTTTCCTGGCTGAGGGCATTTGTAATTTCCGAATGCCACCGTGCACTGCCTACCATGAGTTATTGATTCTAGAACAAGAGACGTAGAAGAAGGCCCATGTCTCAAATATTACCTACAGTATATAGTCTAGTAAATCCATCGTTTGCTTTTTCTAATTTTCCCCTTTCCGCTTGTGTCTTAATCTCGTAAAGGACCGGCACCCCCATAATAGACAGCGACGCGGACCTTTTTAGATAGGGGAGCTAGGCATAGCTAATAAACCCGTCGTTTCTTAATTCGTAATGTTCAATATGGAGTCGCCTCCGGGCCTCCGCAGCCGCGGTGTCGCGTTGCTGGCGCTACTTTTACCATCGCTAGCGTCAGCCGCCGCGTTAGACAGCCGCGATCCTGTCCCGGCCGGATACGCCTCTCCGCCGTATTACCCGGCGCCTTACGGCGGCTGGGACGACGAATGGAGTGATGCTTATAAGAAGGCCGCGGCGCTCGTCTCCCGCATGACCGTAGCCGAGAAAGTTAACATCACCGCCGGAACTGGTATTTACATGGTAAGACCCTAATACTTTTTCTCATTAGACCTTTCGTCTTTCTACGTATTTAAGAGGATGGCTGCTAACAAATTTTCTTAAGGGTATGTGAAACAAGAACTGTATTCCACGAATATATGTGGCCCTAGTCCCTGTCTAACTAAACTCTCAAATAGGACGATGCGTAGGCAACACGGGCAGCGCCTTGCGCGTGGGCTTCCCACAGCTCTGTCTACAAGACGGACCACTAGGCGTCCGCACAACAGACAACATCACCGCCTTCCCAGCAGGTATCACCACTGGTGCAACATGGAGCAAGGAGCTAATGTATCAGCGCGGCGTGGCCATGGGCGAGGAATTCAGGGGCAAGGGCGTGAACTTCTACCTCGGGCCTTCCATCGGCGCCCTCGGAAGACAACCACGAGGCGGTCGAAGCTGGGAGGGCTTCGGCTCGGATCCCGTGCTCCAGGCTGTCGCGGGCGCAGAGACGATCAAGGGTGTGCAGGAGCAGGGCGTTATATCGACGTTGAAGCATTATATTGCTAACGAGCAAGAGATATACCGCATGTATAATCCCTTGCAGCAAGCTTACAGCTCGAATATCGGTTGGTTTTCATTGCAGATATGAACAGTTTAAACGCGCTCGACTGATCCAACTACTCAGATGACCGTACCCTACACGAGATTTACCTTTGGCCCTTTGCAGAGGGTGTCAAAGCTGGCACAGGCGCCATCATGACTGCGTACAACGCTGTAAGCATAACTAACTACAAGGCCCTTGAGTAGTATTCCCAACTGACGACTCCCAAAAGGTAAACGGATCCGCATGCTCTCAGAACGCTTACCTCATCAACGGTCTTTTAAAGGATGAGTTAGGATTCCAAGGCCTTGTCATGACGGACTGGCTAGCGCAAATCTCAGGCGTCGGATCCGCCCTCGCGGGTCTGGACATGTCGATGCCAGGCGACACATTCGGGAACAACATCCCGCTCTTCGGGTACAGTAACTGGCAGTACGAGCTGACACGCTCGGTGCTCAACGGCTCAGTCCCCGTAGACCGACTCAACGACATGGCCACGCGTGTCGTAGCGACCTGGTACAAGATGGGCCAAGACGCAGCCGATTACCCACCGCCCAACTTCTCTTCCAACACAGCGGACCGCGTGGGCCCCTTATATCCAGGCGCACTAATCTCGCCGACGGGTGTGGTCAACGAGTACGTCAACGTGCAGGCCGACCACAAGACTGTCGCGAAGCAGGTCGCGCAGGAGGCCATCACGCTGCTCAAGAACGCCGACAACTTCCTGCCCATCACGCCGTCGGCGTCGCTATTCGTGTTCGGCACCGACGCCCAGGCCGACCCTAAGGGCATTAACTCGTGCACGGATAAGAGCTGCAACCGCGCGCTCCTCGGCATGGGTTGGGGCTCCGGCAGTGCCAATTACCCGTACATCGACGACCCGATCAGCTCGCTGAAGCGCAAGGCTGCCAACGTCACGTACTACGACACGGACTCGTTTCCGAAGGTAGCTGCGGCCCGCGACGGTGATGTCGCAGTTGTCTTCATCAACTCAGATGCGGGCGAGAACACGTACACAGTGGAGAATAACCACGGCGACCGGGACGCGAGCGGACTATCCGCATGGCACAATGGCGACAACCTCGTCAAGAATGCCGCAGCGACGTACGACAACGTCATCGTTGTCGTGCACACTGTTGGACCGATCACCATGGAGGAGTGGATCGACCTACCCTCCGTCAAGGCCGTCCTCGTAGCCCATCTACCAGGTCAAGAAGCAGGCGACTCGCTGACGGAGGTGCTATTCGGCGAGGTCTCGCCCAGCGGCCATCTTCCATACACCATCCCCGTCTCCGAGGACGACTACCCCGCCAGCGTCGGCATCAAGTCGACGCCCAAGCTCAGCCAGATCCAAGACACGTACACGGAGGGCGTATACATCGACTACCGGCACTTCAACAAAGCAGGCGTGAAGCCGCGCTTCGCCTTCGGCCACGGCCTAAGCTACGCGAGCTTCAGCTTCTCGAACGCGAGCATCTCGGGCGGACCGCTATCCTCGGTGCCACCAGCGCGCCCGTCAAAGCCCGCCTCCCCCGTCGCAGACATCGACGCCTCCCTGCCGGCCGCCGCCGACGCGTACTACCCGGCCGGCTTCGTCAAGATCTGGCGGTACCTGTACTCGTGGCTCGACAAGCTCGAGGCGGACGCCGCGCACGCGGTCGGGGCGGCCGGGGAGAAGAAGTATCCTTATCCTGCGGGGTACTCGCCAACACAGAAAACCGAAGGTCCCCCCGCGGGCGGCGCGAGCGGCGGCAACCCGGCGCTCTGGGACGTGGCGTACACGGTGTCCGTGACGGTGGCCAACACAGGAGATACCAAGGCGTCAGGCAAGGCGGTGGCGCAGGCGTACGTGCAGTTCCCGTCGGCCGCCGACAACGGCGGGTTCGACACGCCCGCGATCCAGCTGCGCGACTTCGCCAAGTCGGACACGCTCGCGCCCGGCGAGAGCGCGACGCTGCAGTTGCGGCTCACGAGGAAGGACGTCAGCGTGTGGGACTCGACGGCGCAGAATTGGATCGTGCCGAATCCCGGGGGCAGGTACGGTGTCTGGGTCGGCCAGGCGAGCGATGATTTGAGCCTGGTTTGCTATACGGATACCCTGGCTTGTGAGGATGGTGCTCAAGGCCCTTAGAGGTTATGGTAGGATGGAGATGAATTAGATATAACGATACTCGGACGAGCAGTATTATAACGCCCCTATTCTTATCTTATATTCATAGCGACTCTCATAGATTCGGATATAGTCAAGTCTTTTGACGTCCTCACGTTTGTACAGGTAGATATGTTTATAGTGGGTTGGATAGATAGGCTCTTGTCGATTCCCGTATATGTCTCCTTGACCCTTCATAAGAAACGGTCATTTAATATGCGAGTCAAGCTGTGCGTAAATGCAGACTGGGCCATCGAAACCATCTGGACCCTATGTTGAGAATCTCAACTTCATTGCATACAAATTTGCGTGTGCCTGGTAGTTGTAGCAAAGGGGGGATATTTGGGATGGTGTACATTTTGTAAGGTGCTCAAGTATGGTACATGTCTATCGAGCGCAGCTTCTTTCTGCTAGCACTCTAGAGCCGAAACCGCCGAGGTGCTATTATACAATCACATAAAATGGCGGTGCTCTTTTCCCAACGGTCGCTTGCAAGCAGAATTTCCCTTCCCGGCGCTTTTGGATCTACTGTTGCATTTTGAGGTACATGATATCGACAGGCATAATATCAGGAAGCGGTTACATCGACAGGACAGTCCGTTTCTTGTCTCTGCGATGCTGCAGTGTCTTTCGGCCATTTCGGGTCCTGATGCGGCTCAGGAACCCGTGACGCCTTTTGCGTACTAGCCGACTCGTTCTCGCCATAGTCGGTCTAGGGCCGCATCGGATCTGTTGGGGGCCGGCGAGCGCCGGGTGTGCTGTGATGGCTGACTTGGGTACAATATCTAAAACTCCCTCAGGCGCATTCACAATACCGGCCGGTAAAGTTGTGGTGGGAGGCAGGCGGGAGAGAAGCGTGTTACCGCTGTTGCATGGGCGGAAGACGTTGCCATTCGGTGTGATAATTGAGGGACGGAGATGCGGTAGAGATGAGAATGTTCTGTTCCGGAAAAGACGAGGTCAGCTGGCTAATCACTAATCAATCATGAAAAGAATCCGTACCGTTTCGTAGCCAGTGTCTGTGTGGCAGTGATGCTTTTGCAACCCCGTGAAAGAGACGAAGGTGCTCTCGCAGTTGACGATGTGAGGCGCAAAGCCGACATTGTGCCTTCTCCTAAGACCGTTGCCGTTCACGTCGCTCCTCGAATCCTTTGCTGGCTACCTAGCTTGATCCTAGGTGCGCAATTCGTTATGTTGCGACGACCTACACATGTAGAGCTGATACGATACGCTGTCGCACGCTGCGCATCAACGAAGTACCAAGTTAGCCCAAAATTTCAGAGATCGGGATTGGCCGCCGGCCCGGCTACAGCTGCCGCTTCCTTCCTACCTCAGGCCGGAATTTAGACTCAGGTACATCAGTCTACTACATATTAATTAATTATTTTGATTAATTCGTATTTGCTGTTAGGTATGGCACTGTCGCATCTTTATTAAAAAAGCTAAAAAAAAATACAATTTCCTGATCGAGAAAGTTACGTTTTCTAGAAATAGTCGTCTATAACTCGGGCCAGAAGAGGGACCAACACTCAGTCCCTTACTCTTTGATAGATCGCTGATGCAAGTATTTCAAACTACCCATTAGCAAACCATTAGGATTGAGCTCGAAATGATTGGGTTCATGAAATGTCCATTGAAGCCTATCTTCGGTACTACCCAACTTTCAGCGAGACCCAAAACATTCACCGCAAGTCTTCTCCAGACTCCGTATTTAGTAAGACCTCACGTGGGTAGAAAGATACACGTCCAACAATCAATGTAACAAAGCGAAATATTTCATCTAGGTAACAGCAGCCAATTCCAGGCATCTACGGGTCTTTCATCGCTTGTAGGTTCATGCGATAGGAGGCAGAAAGAGCGATATCTAGATGCCCACACGAACACATGACATATACTCCCGCGTGTATAGAAATTTAGTTAATATCTTCTGATTTGTTTGCCGGCCAACAGAATATCTGCAACCTACCAGATATTAGAGACTGTACACGTGTAAGCTTGCTACGGTTGGCATTCCGATTCCAATACTAAGAGTTGAGATGCATGTCACCTACTAAGCAGCGTGGGTCGAAGCGGCTCCAAGAACCCCAAGCGTCCTGGCGAGCGAGCCTCGTTTAACGATCATATTCCTAGCATCTCCAAGTTTATATAACTGTCCTCTGCCAAATTGCAGGACATCAAGGCTCACCCCAGCTACTGCCTACGTTCAGACCGTAAAGTTCTTTTTCCAATGCAAGGTATATATATATATATATCTATCATGCCCAACACCTTCGAGAATCCATCAAGTCTCCTACCTATGCCGTTTGCCGAGTTCCTATCTGCAAGGGTAGATTCATCTACGTTTACCAAGACCCGTTTTCCTTGGCTTCAAGGATCTCGCAGGTGTAGACCGGTCAATCGAATCATTTGAAGAACCGGTCTCGTGCCGGGCACATGTAGAGCCTCTTGGCAAGCCCATGACGAATTTTTCTCGCGATAACGCCGCCGCCACGTAAGATCTGGCAAGGTAAGCAAAGGATGTAGATCTAGTGAGACATCTGTCGACCCTCTAGTATATAAATGTCGGCATACCTGGACAGTGTTACTGTATAAAGGTCGTCTTATATATAGAAATCTGTATCAAACTTAGATGCTTACTTACTGACTATAACCAGAGACTAATCATAGGAAAGAAAAACTCTGCCTGTACTTGAGAGATACGATGGCCGACGGCAAAAAGGGTCTGGCTTCGGCTGGACACAGTACCTCTGGACAAGCTAATACGCTGATGTCTCGTCCTGCTCACGCATTACCCTACGAGCAAGTGATCCAGGAATTGGGCACCGATGCAATCAATGGCCTTTCGAGCGGTGCTGCGCAACGGCGTTTAGAAGAGCTCAGTAAAAACGTCCTGGGCAAATCAGAAGGCGTGTCACTGTTGAGGATCGTCATCGCCCAAATCGCCAATGCCATGACCCTTGTAAGTTCTACGAAGCCCCTGATACATTATTGAACGGTTTATAAAACGCTAACGTTGAAAGGTGCTTATATTGGCTATGGCAGTCAGTTTCGGCATCGGGTCCTGGATTGAAGGAGTCGTCATCACTCTCGTGATTCTGATTAATGTGATGGTGGGATTCTTCCAGGAATACTCCGCGGAAAAGACCATGGATTCTCTTCGATCTCTAAGCTCTCCCACGGCGAACATCGTCCGAGACGGGAATAGCTTTGTCATACCAACCAGCGACGTCGTGATGGGCGATCTGATAGAGCTGAAGACTGGCGACACGGTACCGTACCGGGTGATCTTCGGTGAGCTGTCACATTTTTAGGCCTTAGGCCCATCGCCCTGGATAGTCAAGAAGCTGAGTTAAAATCATAGTATCACCTAGGCCGTTAATTTTGAGACGGACGAGGCGCTTTTGACTGGAGAGTCTCTCCCCGTTCGCAAGGATGCAAGCGCCATTTTCGACAATGACACTGGGCCGGGCGATAGACTAAACGTTGCGTACAGTTCCTCGGCCGTTACTAAAGGGCGGGCCAAAGGGATCGTGTTCGCAACAGGAATGCATACCGAGATCGGCGCTATTGCCACGGCACTTCGTGAGAAGAGCTCTAAAGTCCGGCCCGTCAAAAGGAAGCCGGACGGTACTGTGAAACCTCACCGGTACTTGGAGGCGTACACTTTGACAATGACCGATGCCATTGGCCGTTTCCTCGGAGTCAATGTCGGAACACCCCTTCAGAAAAAACTGTCGGAGCTCGCGATCTTGCTCTTCTTCGTAGCTATGATTTTCGCTATTGTCGTACTGGCCGCCAACAAATTCTCGAACCGTAATGAAGTCATTATTTACGCCGTGGCAACTGGGCTGTCTATGATACCAGCATCGCTAGTTGAAGTTTTGACCATTACCATGGCGGCGGGCACGAAATGCATGGTGCAACGCAACGTCATCGTGCGGAACTTGAAGTCTCTCGAAGCCCTCGGCGCAGTTACGGACATCTGTTCTGATGAGACCGGCACGCTGACACAGTTCAAAATGGTTGCGAGACGCGCTTGGATCCCGGCTCTAGGGACTTACACTGTAGATGCGTCTTCTGATCCATTTAATCCTACTATTGGGAACATAATGTTTGATACTCGGCCGCCCAAGGAGCGAGGTGTCTTCCAACGGCACCATTTATGAGCCAGCTGAACTGCTATTCAAAGGCGGTTCAGCGTTAACTGACTACCTTCACGTTGCGTCTCTGGCCAACCTTGCTACTGTCTCGAAAATAGATGACAAGTGGCATGCTCGTGGTGATCCCACCGAGATTGCGATTCAAGTATTTGCTTCTCGGCTGGATTGGAACAGGCTCAAATTCGCGAAGGGGGACTGCCATTCGACTCTGACGTGAAGCGCATGTCCGTTGTATTCAAACATAACCCGACCAACCAGTTGTTCGTATTCACCAAGGGCGCTGTCGAGCGTGTAATCGGGACATGTCAAGATTACTACCCAGAGAACAGCGAACAGCCAGTCCAGATGACTGATGTCTTCCGAGAAGAAATCCTCAAAAATATGACGGCGCTCGCTAGCATGGGCCTCCGAGTCTTGGCCCTCGCGAGCAAGAGATTCGATGGAGAACTGGAAAAGGGTGATGACATTGATCGGGCTGCGATTGGGTCAAACCTCACATTCCGGGGACTCATCGGTCTTTACGATCCCCCTCGGCCAGAGTCAGCCCCGGCTGTGAAGAGCTGTCACGAAGCTGGTATCTCCGTCCATATGTTAACTGGCGACCATCCAGAAACGGCAAAGGTAATCGCCATGGAGGTTGGTATTCTGCCAAGCCGTATAGGGGCCATCAGAAGAGACATTGCCGATTGCATGGTCATGACGGCTAGTCAGTTCGATGCATTGAGCGATGAACAGGTGGATAAATTACCGGTGCTGCCTCTAGTTATCGCCCGATGTGCTCCTAGAACAAAGGTCCGCATGATCGAGGCGTTGCATCGACGTAAAAAATTCTGTGCTATGGCAAGTACCCTAACTCCCTATACCCAATATGCTGCGACTGACAACGTACTTCATAGACTGGCGATGGCGTAAACGACTCTCCATCCTTGAAGCGAGCCGATGTCGGTATTGCTATGGGTCAAACCGGTAGCGATGTTGCCAAAGAGGCCTCTGACATGGTCCTCTCAGACGACAACTTTGCTAGTATCGTGGCCGCGATTGAGGAAGGTCGTCGCATCTTCGACAATATCCAGAAGTTCATTCTACACGTACTCGCCGAGAATATTGCCCAAGCTCTGACGCTGCTTGTTGGGTTAGCATTCAAAGATCATACCGGGCTGTCAGTATTTCCTTTGGCCCCAGTTGAGATCCTCTGGATCATCTGCGTTACATCTGGAGCCCCAGATATGGGTTTAAGATTTGAGCGGGCCGTTCCGGACATCATGAGACGACCGCCAAAGAGCTTGGAAACGGGCGTCTTTGACCTTGAGTTTTTGATTGACATGGTCGTTTACGGTGCGTGGGTCGCTGCACTTTGTCTTGGTAGCTTCTTGCTCGTTGTGTATCGCTTCGGAGGAGGCAATCTCGGCGAAGGTTGCAACGAAAAATACAAGGATTCCTGCGACGTCGTCTTCCGAGCACGGGCGACAACGTTCGTCTGCCTTACTTTGTTCGCTCTGTTATTGGCGTGGGAAATGGTCGATCGGCGCCGATCGTTTTTCAGAATGCAACCAGGCTCCCAACGATACCTGACACAGTGGGCATTAGACGTCTGGCGAAACAGATTCTTGTTCTGGGCCGTCGCCTTTGGCTTCTTCTCATTGTTTCCCATCGTCTATGTTCCGGGCCTTAACACGGTCGTGTTCAAGCACGTGGCGATTACCTGGGAGTGGGTCATTGTCATCGTCGCTTCGGTACTCTTTGGTGGTGTTGAATGTTGGAAGTGGGGAAAGAGAGTCTATCTACGAAGACGAGATGCTCGCAGACGCGCCAAAAGTGACGTCGCCTGGAAGGATCTCGACGTGGAACAACACATATTCGCAGAGTGTCTGAAATTTTCCTCGGATGATAATGCTAACGAGTCGCCCGTTGAGAAACGCCAATGACTACGAAGGGGCGGGAAGCCCCGTGGTGTTGTTACAGTAGCGGTCTTGGGAGAAGAATGTAAGCAGATGGTTCAGGTGAACGGGGTTTCCATGGCCAAGACGCTCATGTTCCTTTGGCATGGGTTTCAAACACATGTATATTGGGTAGGAAAGATGCGGATGTGGTTTCTGGAGGGGAAGTTGGGGAGGACGAGGTTGAGGAGGATGAGAATGAGGAATTTGAACGACCGAGTGAGCGAACTGTCGTTGTCAATATAGTGAAGACAAGTAGAAAATTAGTTAGATGTTTACATAGCTACCGAGATAGCTCAATTGAAAGACATCGACTCAGCCAATGCATTGCTGTATGATCACAGTAACAAATAGCATAGTAGCTGTAGCGGAACTCGAGTTGACACACTTCGGCTGATAGCTCGAGACGTAGGATACTTGATGAATTGAGCAGAAGGAATGGCGTCGTTACAACTCAAGCTAGCAGGCCAAAAGAATCACATTCCTATAGCACTACCTAGGTACAGACATACTTTCAAGGTTCATCTTCTTCATGGCAGGGCTCAAAGCACCAGCACACAATGAAAACGAGATTTGACATCAAAAATTGCGTCCGGTACGATCCCGAAGGATAATACAGAGCAGTCGACTCCGCGCTGTGCAATGCAGGTCTCCCACCCTACTACTCGAAATTCAGGAGCTTCAAGCAGTCGAACAAGGTAAGTATGAAGAAGAAAAGGAAGGAAAATGTGTAAGAGACGGGAGGCAAGCGAGCTTTATATACACGATGACAAGGCGGTGTGAGTAGGCGGTCAATCAATTAGGCGGGCAGAATATACGCACGGGCCACATATCTACATATGTATATATGCTAAGAAGGTGCAGGAATCGATGCGATTGGACAAAGGCAGATAGGTACATTGGTACAACTATTACCTACGGCCATGCGGCTTTCTAATGTTGTTATGGAGTATAAATAGGTAGGTTAGGTGCCTAAGTCTTTTAATTCCGAATAGCGCTTTCATTCCCTACTAGCAAAGAATCAATTGGTCCAGCGTGGCGGTCTGTCAGTACATGTAGATATATAACAGTTCCTTCAATTTTGAGATGATAGCTGTTATCTCAATAAATATGTTACTAAGCAGTATTATCTATCTTGCTCCAAATTTGTTAATGCAGTTAGCGAAAGTCAATTCAGGACCGCCCCTCCAAATCCCCAGTCTGACTAACCTAAACGCGTCCCGGCCCTTTATCAACTTGTGCGCGCTGCCCATTTACGCGTCTAGTGGAGTAGATGTGCCCCCGTTAACCATTAAGTACATAGTAGGTAGGTATCTACTACGGGCGTGACCACAACCAACTAAAGCTGCGAGACGACCCGGATAACAGTTTCTGCCCAGCAATGGCCTGTTGTTACATCATTACCTAAGTTTCCTCTCTTTCACGATTGCCATCGCCGCGCCCAATTGCTCAAGCACCTCGATTGTCACTGCTGTTCAAATGCGAGTATCACATCACCACCTACCTTGAGCGCTCCATTCCGTGTCCATGCCTCTATCTCCTGTGTCTCCGAACGTACAGGCGTCGCAACCAGGAGTTGGCAAGGGATCATTCGACCAGTGTATTGACACAACCAATACCACCACGTCCCGCGCCTCAGTTGATATCCTGGAGTGCGAGGATCTCTCAGCACTGAAGTCTCCCATCATGTCTGGCTCTGCGCTAGAGTGTCAGCCTCGTAAGTCCTCCGCATCCCTCGAGCTTCTCCCTCCCCGCCCTCGCCTTCCACTCTCTCTTTATTTATTTCCGCCATCTCTTCTACCTCTAGGTACCTCTTGCTACCTGCCCCCCTGCGCCAACCACTTTCCCTTGCTGAACGAATTCCTAACATACGCTACCTTCAGAGTTGCCTAGTATACCTGTTATCAAGATGGGATCCCCTCCAGGAAGCAGCCCACTCACCGAAGCTGGCTCCGTTACACCCACACTCTTGTCCTCGCCGAATGTCACACCCACCAAACCTCCCTCACCCAAAACCATCTCAGTAGACCCTCCACAACCACATGCTGTCTCGAAGCTGCCCGTTCCACCTGCTACCAAAAGGAAGCACAACACGATGACAGCAGAAGACAAGGCAAAGGAACGCGCAGAAAAGAAGCAGAAGCAAGACGAAGCTGCAGCAGAAAAGACTAGAATCGCTGCTGAGAAAGCTGCTGAGAAAGAAAGAAAGGCTACCGAAAAAGCTACCAAAGCCGCCGAGAAGGCTCGCGCCGAGGCGGAGAAAGAAGCTGCTAAGGCTGCTAAGGCCTCTGAAAAAGCCAAGGCAGACGCCGCGAAAGAAGCAAAGAGACTAAAGAAGCAAGAAGAAGAGCTCGCGGCCAAAGCTAAAAAAGAGAAACAACAGAACTTGATGGCCAGTTTTCTAAAAAAGGCTCCCAGCACACCCTCTAAGACGAGTGATCATCCTACTCCCGCGATCAGGGCTGATGCAGCGAGCCCTTCGATACCAACCCGGGAGGCTGCTGAACCCACAAAATCCGCCTATGAGCTTAATTTCAAGCCTTTTTTCGTTAAACCTGGAGTTACCATGGCGGCGCCTCTATTCGAAATGGACGGTGAGACGAAAGAGGTCAAGTCGGCTATTCTAGACGAGTACATTCGCGGCGAACGAGGTGAATTTGACCCAAAACGGCCTTTTGACGGGGTAGAGATATTCAACTTCGCATTTCCACAACAGCGCGGCATTATTCCACCGAGCGTTAAGAAGATCATGGAGACGATACATGGCGACGACTACCAGAACACATTTGGTATCACAAATAAAAGAAGCGAGTCTCAAACTGAAAAACTATTCACCAATGCACAAGACCAGCTCAACGGTGTGCCCATGAAATATCTCCGCTTTTACGAAGATGTCAGGCCAGCATACTTTGGCACAATGACAACACCCATGACATATCACAAGCTACGAAAGCTTTCCCGTCGACCGGCAGGGAGAACATTACCGTTAGCTTACGATTATGACTCAGAGGCCGAATGGGTTGAAGATGATGGCGAGGACCTAGACGACGCCGAAGATGAGGAAGAGGATATCGAGGGCGATGAGGAAATGGATGATTTTGTCGACGACTCAGAAGCAGTGCCCACGATTATCAGACCAGGTTTCGAGGCCGACAGCTTACCCGTCAGCACGGGTTTGTGTTTTGAAAACAGAAAGCGATTGGGTCCTTCCAGCACTGTGTATAAATACCGGTTGGAGTTCCTTCTAGGTAAGTTTAGTTGCGAGTTGCATTTGAAGCTTCTGTTAATATCGCTTAGACACTCTGGAACACCACTCCATGATAAATCCCTTCTCTACGGAGTATTGGCCAGCACCAGCAAAGAAAGCCGCAGCAGCTGCTGCGACATCGTCAGCGCAAGGAACGATTACTTCTATGCTACCCCCTGCCGCGCCTCGGGATGCGAAGGTTTCCACTACTAGCACAGCGCCAATACCGGATATCAAAGATGGGGTGCCCCATGATATCCTTGAGGAGTTTAAAAGGGCTTTGTTAAGTGACGAGTGTAAAGAATATTCAAAAGGCACTGTCATCGAGGTGTTGGCGAAGAAATTCACTAGCTGTACAAAAGCACAGGTGAAGATAACCTTGGACGCAATCGCTCATCGAGTCACACCAAACAACGCCCCTAAAAAATCCGCCAAGATATGGGCCCTTCTACCCAACCACAGCCTGAAGGAAAACTGAATGTGTGGTTATACATCTTTTTGTGTTAAAGGAGTTGTGTGGAGTTCGAGGGGCACTTTGCAAGAGCGATACCAACTATATTTCTTCAGCATTCTTTTCTTTTTGGCTTGGGGGGGATGTTGCTCACATCTGTATGCCCATACTTTCGCTCACGGAGAGCGTGAAGAAGTGTCCCATGCATCATGTTCTTGCTCGCTATTGCAGCAATTAGAAAAATGGTATTATACTTGTACATAGAGTACCGAATGACGGCAACTGTCGTTTTATTTGAGGATTGGTTTGAGTCTGTAGATGAGACACGGAGTTAGGGTTAAAGGGAGGATGGTAATGAACATGACGATAAATCAAAGTTTAGTTTAAGAATGTTGTGCGTATAAATTAGTCGTACTACATAGGTATATGTTAGGTGGGCAATTTGATCCATGCCTCTTGATATCCCGATAAAGTGAACGACGCCCCTCGCGGGGTTTATTGTTTATCACGAATTGAAGATGTGTTATCCTATTCCTACAGTCCAACCCAATCGTATTGCTACTTCATGGTAATACCTAGCACTGAGGCTTAGATTTTCCGCAAGCTGATCGCACATTGTACTGCTTAGCAGACGACCCAATCATCAGATCTGCAGAACACGCAATAACGGGAGACGTACTTATTAGTTGTAACGGAATCCTGTCGAAAAGAAGCATGCTATGGCAGTCCAGTCGGCCTCAGGTATATCGTTTTAAACCTCAATCAAAATCTAGCTCATATACTCATGGTGATCCCTCACTTCCCTTGAAAGTCGGGGTCATATACACACAGTTAACTTTCAGCAGGGCACACCGGGAATGTCCTCCTTAATGTAGGAAAATCTATCAAAATATCCAATTTTGATGGTTATACAATGACTATTTTTGAACAGGGAATCCTTCACCCCTTTGTATCTATGAAGTGAAGCTCGTAGTCTTATAAGTTCCCTATTATAGCATAGTTTCCCATCATCACAGAGAAAATGTTTCTCTAGAAAGCCCAGCTGAATGCAGACAGGTAACTGCTGACCATCAATTGGTGGGTTATGTAGTCTTCCATGGCCGAGTCGGTTCTACCAAATGCATTGGTTACCCAATTACCAGCAAGGCAGCTGCAATATAGTTACAGTTAATACTTTAGTTGGCAAAATCGGGCGTTTTGAGACGCGCCGATTGGATGGGGGCGCAATGCCTACTGAATGCACGACGGTCGAAAACAGCAGGTCAGCGATGTAACTGACCCGCATACAGCATTGATCACAGATAATTCACGAGCAATACGAGATCATCTTCGGAGGAACATCATGCGAGTACAACGCGGATTCACGCGGGGAAATAATGACGTCGACAGCAGGAACAGTATCATATAAGTGAGAATCCGAGATTATAAGTATGATTTGATTGCCATGGCCTCCAGGAGGGTATATCATGATCTACGCTCCAATTAATGAACTGCCCTTGACATAGGCGAAGTTGACTTAAAACACAGCAATATAAAATCACAATGTTTTTCATAAAGGCACTCTTCTTCGCCGTATCGACCGTATCAGCTCTCGAATGGGCCGACGGAACAGGAAAGCTGCCAGCACTCGGCTGGAACTCCTGGAATGCTTATCATTGTGATATCAATGAGGGTTTGATTCTGGATGCCGCGAAAGCTATGATCGATTTTGGCTTCAAGGTAGGTTCGGTGTTCCTCTCGTGCATCAAAACACTCACATAATATAGGATGCTGGATATGAATATGTCAATCTCGACGACTGCTGGTCGGTAAAGAGTGGTCGCGACAACGAGACCCATCAACTAATTCCCGACCCTGAAAGATTTCCTAACGGTATATCGGGTCTTGCCGACCAAATCCATGATTTGGGATTCAAAATCGGAATTTATAGCAGCGCGGGCACGGAGACGTGTGCCGGCTATCCCGCGAGCATAGGCTACGAGAGCATTGATGCCGCTACATGGGCGGCTTGGGGAATCGACTGTCAGTGCGCCTCACACATCCTGAAGGTTATTGTAATGTGCTAACAGTAAGCAGATCTAAAATATGACAACTGCAACGTGCCATCGAACTGGACAGATGAGTGCAATGCTTGCGTCTACCATCAGGGCGAACCTGAGAACTACGTCAATGGAACATGTGTGGATTCAAACAACTATTGCCCTGATGGATATGACTATAGCAAATCCAACTCGGCCAAGCGCTATGAAATCATGAGGGATGCACTCCAGGCGCAAAATCGAACTATTCTCTACAGCCTTTGTGAATGGGGGACCGCGGGTGTAGAACAATGGGGCAACGAGACAGGGAATTCATGGCGAATGAGTGACGACATTACGCGTAAGTGAGACCCCAAGCAAACGATATTATTTCGAAGATCTGTTTAGAATCTAACCGATATAGCCGAATGGGACGTCGTCGCGGCCATCCTGAACATGAATACATTCATCGTGAACGATGCCAACTTCTGGGGCCATCCCGACCCAGACATGCTCGAAGTCGGAAACGACGGGCTCACGCCGGCCGAGGAGCGCACGCACTTCGCCTTCTGGGCAGCCATGAAGAGCCCGTTGCTGATCGGCACCAACCTCAACACCGCATCTGACGATGCCAAGGCGATCCTCCTGAACAAGTATCTGCTTGCTTTCAATCAGGACGGTGTCTATGGCGCCCCTGCTAAGCCTTACAAGTGGGGTACGAACCCTGACTACACCTTTAACGCGACTAATCCAGCCGAGTTCTGGTCGGGAGAGAGTCAACAGGGCACGCTCGTGCTTATGATGAACACACTGGCTGATAGCCGGAACATGACGGTGGATTTTGGTGAGG
Organism: Xylaria sp. 218_066; assembly: GCA_019843955.1. NCBI lineage: Eukaryota > Fungi > Ascomycota > Sordariomycetes > Xylariales > Xylariaceae > Xylaria > Xylaria sp. 218_066. Next base: position 208,637 of record JADKYC010000050.1, on the reverse strand, counting down.
TGCCGAGCCTCGATGCTGATGCGACGTACAACGTGCTTGACGTGTGGACGGGAACAGATCTTGGTTCGGTCGCTTCTGGTTTTGTAGTTCAGGTAGCATCACATGACACCGCTGCCCTGCTTTTCACTTCCTAATGGGTGTAGATCAGAAAGATGTTCCTAGTTTGTCCAGAGTTGTATATAGCTTAACTTATATACATGGAACCGTGGAATTCCTCTTTGCTAAACCAAAGAATTTCGGGATTATAATCATCAATCAGACGCTTAGATAAGTCACGTAATAGCTCCAAGCTGCTCTACTAAATGTGGAAGAAAAGCGACGAGTGCGAAAATAGAGCTATTAGGCATCTCGGGCTATTCTGCCCCCGGTACGAGTGAGCCTCGAGTATTAAAAATACTTGGAAAGACTGACAACATCAAATTGCAAACTCGTTGGTGTTGTTATTCGCCCCTTCGTTGGATTCAACTATAATTCACATTTTTGCCTTCGACAGAGGAGTATAGTACTTTGGGCTGCAGTGATGCGTTGTTAAATTGTGTGGTGACTCATTGCCTCATTGCGGTCGAAAAGCCTGTATTAATCATTTCGACTAAATTTTAATCATATTAGCTGGCCTCCATTTAAGTCCTTGTATCAGCTTTTGCGACCATTCTGTATCTGAACTAAGCTGAGAGGAACATAATCACAACATTATATTACAAACCATGAAAAGTGTCACGCATTGCGGTGTATGTCGTAACCTATGTCAGTGTATAATATAGCCTCACGTGGGTATCATAGTTGTTCTCTTGTAAGTAAGCTATATATGCTCCTACAAAGTGTTAATCAGGCACACCAGTCAGTGTTTACAGCTCTGATGTTACAGAGATACAAACAAGAATATAAGGACTCCTGATCGCCTTTAGTTGTTACGTTTATATGCATCTTTAGCCATTGTACGGTTTTTGTTCCTCAACGAAGCCCTAACCGCGAAAACAGCTGAAAATTCCTCTCGGAGCAGTTATCCGGGTTTGAATGCTGGGTTGTGGGTAGCATGGAATAGGGAAGAGACTGGCGTTGAAGTTAATTTATTAGACTTGTAGAAGAGCCTGTACAAATTGAGGGAGCCCACGGGTTATGTAGTTCACCGAACAATCACATTCAAAGTGTCGAGATACCATGTTGGAAAGATCCCCTGAATTAGCTATCGCTCTTGACGCCATTAAGCGTTGTATTCGAAGCCTGGATGACCGGCTGGAGCTTGTCAAGTGCAACTGCTACGACTTGCTTGAAGGCCTCCATCTCTTCTTCCATGGTGCCACCTAGTCCTGTGTTGGCGAGGCTGATCGAGTTTCCCACGTACACGGGCATCTTTGTCTTCTTTACCAATATCCTGGCGAGACGTGTTGTGAATTCTAATGTTGCTTCTGTCGAGTAGAGAGTTGTTGATAGAGGCTGGTTTGGATTGTATCTCTATATCTTACCATAAGCATCTAGTTTAGAAAGTGAACTGTAGGGGCAACACACATCAGGTAGAGCGTAGACGAAGGAGCCCATAGGAGCTGGCTTGTCTGAATCTTCGGCAGCCACCGTAGTGACGAATAAGAGAATAACTTTGGACTGTACAGTCAAGCGCATGTGAATTTTGGTGTCCATGCCCCGTGGTAGGGGAAAAGAGACTTGGGTCGGTTCAGTTGCAGTTGCCATCTTCACCTTATTTGCTCTAGCACAAATCCTCAAACACTAGAATTCAGCAAGGATTTAGATGCAAGTGCCTTCGTTTCCAGTTCTCACCAAATGTTGGGAATACGTTGGCTCGCCTTTTCGGCGATCTTGTCTGAATAAGAACCTTGGAAGTGTGCATACTACGCAAACCGATAGGTGATCCTAGCGTAGCTGGTGACATGACGTTGTATGTACCAAGGCATGGCCCAAGCTTTAACACATTGGACCCACTAACTGGCAACTGCATAATACGTGAAGTACCTAACTAGGTTAGGAAATCACCTCATGTAGGCAGTTAGTACAGCTTCAACTTGACATACATAACTACTTAAGTAATTGCCTTGTCGGAGATAATAGGCACATTACTACAAAATAGCATGAAATCTCTATAAAGGTCATCTACCTTGGCGTCTATCTATCCAGGTACCTAGGTTTCAAGTTTCGGCGTTTCCAGTCATCAAAATGCGAGAGTTTCCGCTGCCAACTCTGCCTTTCTCAGTATACGAGTACTAGTTCACCTGCCCCTCCCTTCACATCTTTCAACTTTACCGCCGCAGTCACTCATTACAGGCACCATTCCGACGCCCTCTCTAATACGAGTGCCTGCGACTCGTCTACATACTGCCCAGGGGATTTCGTTCCGAAGATGACCGAAGAGTGGAATGGCGTTGAAGACGCCATCGAAGATCCCGAAGAGATCCGGGTGATATTCTGTGCATTGGATTCTTTCAGGTGAGCCAAATCTCAAAAGTTCTGAAGTTCATTGATTGTGATTTCGTCGACTAGTACGCGTCTTCCTACATTATGTTTCACCAAGAGTGTTTCTTATACCGGCTGTTTACTCTCATTACCACCAGCAAACGGCTTGTCCACCATATACATACATCAACACCACACTGACAACGATGCAGCCAATATGCTAAAAACGCTCATCTGAACTGCACACACTTCCGCAGACAGGCATTCTACGCACTGCCACAGGCCCATTGGCAGATGCTAGCCGATCCGCCGTTCAACTACCTAGATACCCTGAACCGGGTAGATGACGCCATCGAGAGCAATGCTGAGCTGGCACGCACAATCGTGAAGACGGGCCTACGCTCGTTCGGCATGGTGGGCCCGGATCAGGAGGCAGTTATGCCAGAGGAATGGGCGGGTATCGCGAAATACAACGATCTGGATAAGGCCCGGAGCACGATACGCCAGTTCTACCGGGACTGGTCCGCCGGGGGCCGCGCGGAGCGGGAGGCATGCTATGGACCTGTGTTCCGCGCATTGGAGGCTGAGAAAGCACGAAGATTAGCCTCATCTAGCCGGGCGGACACGGCAACACAGACACAAGCGGAGACACAGACGTCAGCGACTTCACCGCTGCGGGTGCTGATCCCCGGCGCCGGCCTTGGCCGCCTCGTCTTCGACCTCTGTCGCCTAGGTTACCACACAGAAGGCAACGAAATATCCTACCACCAGCTTCTCGCGTCGTCCTACATCCTCAACACTTGCGATCGCGCGTGTAAGCACAAAATCTACCCATGGATCCACTCATTCTCGAACCACCGGAGCCGCGCGAACCAGTTCGCATCATTTAGCGTCCCAGACATACATCCCCAGCAAACGCTCACCGACACGACCGCGGCGGGGGGACGTATCGGGACGATGGAGATGTGCGCGGCGGACTTCCTATGCCTGTACGGGGATGCCGCGCACGAGGGCGTATACGACGCTGTGGCCGCCGTCTTCTTCCTCGACACAGCGCCGAACCTGATCCGGTACCTGGAAGTCATCCGGCACTGCCTGCGTCCCGGCGGCGTGCTGATCAACGTGGGCCCGCTGCTATGGCACTGGGAGAACCACGTCCCTGGCCATCACGGCTTCGACGGCGACGGCGACTACGACGCGAACGAATCGCTGGGCATCGCCGACCCCGGAAGCTTCGAGCTGACGGACGACGAAGTCGTGGTGCTCGTGGAGAAGATGGGGTTCATCGTCGAGACCAGACAGTCGGGCATCACGGCCCCGTATGTGCAGGATGCGCAGAGCATGCTGCAAACTACGTACCAGGCTAGTCATTGGATAGCTCGCAAGCCTGGGCCCGGTGAGACGGCTACGAAACGCACGACGGCGGCTATATCGACGAACTACTAGAGGCTACTGAGACGGTTGGTTTAAAGGTAGATTTCCGTCCATAAATAGAAACAAAGAACTGTGATGCATGCGTGTTACGAAGGCAGACGGGGAGCATAAAATCCGGCTCATTCTGTATTTTTAACGGATATCACAGGATGTATGGCGTCTAAAGGTGAACCGATACCTAGCTATTGGCTTGAAAGGTGAATGGAGCATTATCAACGCTGTTAGCAAGGAGGTACTGGTTAGTTGTATTTATACTTATGACGAGAAAAATGCGGTGATTATATGCCCACGGTCTCGACTTGTCTGCTGTGTATTCATCTCTAACTCGGCAGTCTACTCATAGTTTCGGCACCGGCTCGCTCGCCTCTAGCAACTGTCCCTTAGCCCAGAGCGCACCGCCATCGATTTCGATCGTGGCCGCATTGATGTGCGACCCGGCCCGACTAGCAAGATAGACAACGACGCCCGCGATATCCTCGGGCCTGCCCAGGCGACCCGCCGGGTTCGACTTGGCGTGCTTCTCTAGCCCTCCCGTCAGCTCCAACAGGCCGTTCGCCATCTTCGTAGGGAAGAAGCCGGGGCAGATCGAGTTCACCAGGATATGTCTGGGCCCGAGCTCGACCGCGAGGTTGCGACCCAGATGGAGGACCGCGGCCTTGGACGCCGAGTATCCGAACGTCGCCTGCTTACCGAGGGATCCCACGCCCAGACCCGCCACGCTGGCCGTGATGATCACGCGCGAAGGGTCCTCTAGGGTGGCGCGCTTCTGGAGCAGCGGCGCGAACTTCTGCACCGTCACGAAGACGGCCTTGACGTTGAGGTCCATGACCTTGGAGAAGGCCGACTCGGGATGCGTGTCGAATTGCTCGCCCCAGGTGGCGCCGGCGTTGGCGAACAGGATGTCGACGTGCTCCGTGTGCTGCGCTACCTGGGCCACCAAGGACTCGATGCCCTTGACTGTGGCGCTGTCGGCCGGGGCCGAGATGGCGCGGGCGCCGGGCTGGAGATTCGGGAGCTTGTTGAGCTGTGCCACGGCCTCCTCGCAGACTTTCGCCTTCCGTGACGAGATGAAGACTTTGGCGCATCCGGCCTGGAGAAAACTGTTGGGAGAGGAAACGTCGTGTTAGTTGGCTTGTCTAGTGAGAAGGGGGCTGGGACAGGGACGCCTAGAACAACAGTTGATGCGTGAAAGGTGAGCTGGTAGAGCCCCCCGGGATCCGAGAATTCGGCATAGATGGTAGGATATAATGTGATGGGAAAGTGCAGTAGAGTAGTGTATGGATAGGTCTGACTTACGCCGAAGCCGCGTTCAAGCCCAGGCCTCGCGAACCACCAGTCACGACGGCGACCTTGCCCTTCAGCGAGAAGAGCGACGGGAAGTCTTTTAGGGCAGTTTCGTCGGCCATGATTGCTACGCTAGAGGTGTCACTTTGGCTCAATGGTAATTGAAGATATAACGGGCTTGGAAGAGGAGCTTCAAGGGGGTTTAACCAGAAGAAAGTGTCTTCTCCAGGTCATTGACATGCTAAATGCTTCTTGTTGAAAGCTGTTTGGGACAAGCTATTAGCCCCGGGTTCAACGTGAGGAGCTTAGAAATGCCGAGGTACCTAGGTAGGTAGGTAATCCATAATCGATTATAAGAAAAAGTGGGACCACACTATACCTACATGTAGGTACCAGACAAGGTAACTACAAGGACATAGCTGCCCGACTTGGTATCAAAGCTCTTACGGCAAGACTTATTGCAACACGAGCTGTTGTCGCTTGGATTTATCTTGGACCTTTCTGGTTACTCTCTCTACTATCTTGAACCTAGTCGTCTTCCCCTACAGCATCTTCATCCTCTACGTCGCTACCAACCATGTGGTCCCAGCCGCGATCTGGAGAGAAAGCCTCCGCATCGTCATTGTTTCTGTCGAGAAACCATTGAGTCGACTCATCCCCTTGCTCCCCGTCAGGCCCCGCCGAGTCATCTGGTGTCGCAGCTGCTATCATTCGGTCTTTGGGCGCAGGCGGACGGCGACGTTTTCTACCGCTTTCAAGATCTTGCAATGGGCGAAGCAGGCCCTCAAGTGACACTGTAAATGGTTTTTCTGATTCGTCGGGATACAATGCTAGCCTATTTGCGATGAAATGATTATAGATATATCCTTTCTTCGGAGGATCATCACTCTCCGACCCGAGTCTGTCTTTCGTGATGGCGATCATCTTGGCTTTCATGGCTGCTTTGATCTTCTGCCATGTACCTCGTTGGAACCAACCGGATTCACTCAGGTCGCACTCAGAACGAACGGGCGCTTTCGCTATGATGTCCATCATAAATGGGTCCGTGATGTCGCAGATTTGCCAGAGTTTCCCATCGGTAGAGTAGCTCTCTCCATCCCATATGTGGCTGGTAGGATCATCGTTTTTCGTATAGCTCTTGACTTGACCTCTTCTGATCGTCTGCCAAGGGACTTTCGTCGAGCCTACAAGATTTTTGGCCAGCTTGAAGGAAAGTGTCTGATATTGACGATACTTCGGATCATGTCGAGGATCAATGCCATACTTGACGATAGCATCGCGAAATGGACCGCCCCGGAATTGATAGCCCATTAACTGCAGTGCAACCTTTAGAACCGACTCAGTATAGTTGCCTCGCACTTGATTGACAATCGCACGTCGCGTCCAGACTGGTCGTTTTTCCATCGCATCACGAAGTTGCTGCGTTAAAGACTCTGGTATTTTTTGGGCCTCGCCATCCATACGCGTCGGTCTATCGGGCGCAGGGAATGCATCATGGTGAATAAAGTGACCATAAGAAAACTTGTTTCTGCCCTGGCGATTTATCAACCGCGTCTCTCCTTCTTCGTCAAGCCCCTGGTCGATGATTCCCGGGTTCTGCTCGTAATTGTAATTGAAACCAATCACCTTATCTGTAAAGTGCGGCGGAGGAATAATTTCCAGGCCCGGACTTGTTGCAACACCTTCGTCTAGTTTGAAATGCCGTAATTTAGGGACTATGCACATTTGTTAGCACGATCTAATTGGTAAGTAGGCATAAGGGAATCCATACAATCTAGGGGAAGTAGGTGTTCAGCTACATTCTTGAGGAATGGAGTATTGGTATTGGAGAATTGGAAGTCCGCCAAACCTCGGTACCTGTGGCTGTCCCGAATCATCCCTACAGCTTCCGCTTGATAGTGATCGGGGTTATCTTGAAGTTTACGCAGTATGGTCTTTGGGCGGTCTTGTCGGGCAACTGAACCAACGGTATTCGTTTTAGAGCTCATTGTGGTAGCATCTAAAATATGAGGATCTCCAGAAAAGGGCCCATCGCTGCCGTGCTTTCGTTTCCGTCCTGTCCGCCTAGGGACGGTTATTTTTAACAAGATATTGTTAGTAGCAGCATGATGTGATACTATAGGCTTTGATGCAGGGTTATCTGGCCGGAACCAGAGTGGAAGCGCTTGGGGCTCTTGTATATCGTCCACAAGCTATGCCATTGGACCAAATCAGCATTTATTCCGTGAGTGTAAGTATATTTATGTGAGGACACGACTTACCTTTTGAAAGTCTGGCTTGGGACCAAAAGATCGCAGCCCGTTGTCAAGATCTCGCAAAATACATGGATGATCGACTGCAACTATTTTACGCTCGGGTACCTCGAAAGTGGGAGCACTCATGGGAGCACCCGTATCTGAGCCATGTGGCCCAGCCTGATTCCCGTCAGTTTCGACGTGGCTCATTGCGTCTTGCAGGTGTGTGTGAAAGCTGCGAGGTAGCTATTAATTGAAATAAATGATTATATCTCGGCCATCGGGACTGTTGGCTGGCTAGATGGTATAGACCTGAGAATCATGTCATGGTCCATGTATTCTAAAGTATCAAGATCACTTGCAGTCTATGCTGCTCAACGAAGAGACTTCGTTGTTTTCTCAAGTTGAAGATAAGTTGAACTACTTGTGGATGATAGAAAGTTAGACGCCCATCTATATACCCATAATAGGAAAGGAGCACAAATGCGGATCAATGTAGGTAGGTATTGAAGGCAAGCTTTCAGACGTACGTAATAAATGCAACCAATCATGGCCCTGTCGAAGACACCCTCCGAAGATTCTCTTCCAAGGTTGGCAAAAAGCAGTCGCATTGACCACCTCAAAGGAAGAGCTAAGTTCACTAAACGGTACCTACTTCAACTGTACGCTACAACACAATGCTGTAACCTGTGCTAGGTTACCTGGTCGGGTTGTCAATTAGCCAAAGTGGACTGGAGCAGCTTCCCTGTACAGCAGCAAACCACCTGACAGAGAATTACCTACTTGGTTAGATACTTCCAATGTAAGTACCTACGTTGGGTAACGTTAGCGATCAACTCAATGAAGAAAAAGAAAAAAAGAAGAGACACGGATTGACCTGAGTAGTATTCATCTTGTCTTATAACTATCCATACCGTTTTAATGTTCTGTCTATGATGATTAGAAAAGTAATGCGTTGTTGCACCACACTTACGCAGCTTGGCCCGTTCGTCCCCCTGCAAGTTCACGGAGTCGCTCATTTCTCCACCTCCACAACGGCCAACCTCCTAACTAACCCAACGAATCACCACCACCACCAACCACTACCTACCACACTTACCACTTACTAACTTACCACTGTCCTTACCTAAACCTGCTATTACCGACCGACCGACCGACCTACCTACCTACTACCTGCAACCATCCTACCTTAATTGACCTCCACCCGTCCCTCTTGAATTGCCCAACCTCCATCTCCCATGCCAGGAATCGCAACTTAAAATATGCAAGCCACACCGTCTGCTATTTCTCTTGAGCTCTAACTCCCCGCCGCCGGCTGCAATCTGTTGTTTGGCCCGTTGGCGAAGCACAGGACCCCGACCCCTGCGCTCCAAGCCGTCGCCTCGAGGCTCCGCACCTGAAAATAGACCGTCAAATAAACAACCAACACTGTCCCTTCTGCGCATACCATCCCCGTCCCCGTCCCCGTCCCCGTCGTCACAGCGCCGGTCCCGTTGCGGCTTGCTACGCATGATCACCTCCGTCCATCTCTGCCAGCACTACAAACCCCGGCTTCGACTCTGATTCCCTCGCTTTCCTAGCCAGAGCCCGACCTTTGGGCGTTCGACCCCGCCGTGACCTCGTAGGCTGTGCCCTACGAAAATGAAGCGCTTCAGCCAGAGGGTCGTAAGTGTATGCGTCCATTGCCGCAGAGCCGCAGTACCCGCTGTGCGCCCCCCCCCGCGGAATACAGGTGCTAACAACGCGTCCTTTTTGTAGTTGTCGCGGGGCAAGAGCGATAGCAAGTCGTCCAAGAAAAACAAGGATTCGAAAGATGGAACAGCCTCCCCCTCTTCCACCGCCGGCCGGGAGACGCAATCCCCTAACCTGACGCCCTCATCATCCACATCGACTCTCAATGATCCGAGGATGAAGCCGTTGCCCCCGAACAACGGCGGCTCGGCTGGGGGTGATCCTGCACTTCAAGGCCAAGCTCCTCACGGGAGTCCGGCGGCTTTAGGCAGCGCAGACAGATTTGGTGCTATGGGCTCTCAACAGTCGCCCAACGGAGCCGTCACTCCGTCTCGACATGGGACGCTCCCGCCGACTGTTGTAATCTCTCCTAGCGGTGCTCCAGTAAGTTTGTCCCGTTGAATTGGTCTGGTGCTTGGAACTCTGATCTAACCCCCTGGTCACCGTAGCATATCCCACCGCCTGGGGCTCCCGAAATCATGCCCCACGATCTTGCTCCGCCGAAAGCTGGCCAGAAGTCGTTGATGTTCGATCGTCTTCACCAGACACCAAAGGATGTGCCCGAAGGTCTCAGGACACCCAAGCGCCAGAACTCTTCTCGTTTCGATGTGTCTCCACACCCGCACAGAGAGCTAGAGAAGTTACCCGGCTTCCATGAGGTCCCACCGAATCGCCGGCAAGAACTCTTCATGCAGAAGATCGACCAGTGCAATGTCATCTTTGATTTCAATGATGCTAGTGGCGATATGAAATCAAAGGAGATCAAGCGTCTGGCCCTACACGAATTATTGGACTATGTGGCCAACAACCGCCAGGTCATCACAGAGCCAATGTACCCGCGCGTGGTTGAAATGTTTGCGAAGAATCTCTTCCGGCCTATTCCTCCACCGATGAATCCTCAAGGCGAAGCATTTGACCCTGAGGAGGATGAACCTGTACTTGAGGTCGCGTGGCCACATATTCAGGTTGTTTACGAGTTTTTCCTTAGGTTCATTGAAAGCCAAGATTTCAACACCAACATTGCTAAGGCCTATATCGACCATAGCTTCGTTCTTCAACTACTTGAGCTTTTTGATTCCGAAGATCCGCGTGAAAGAGATTTCCTCAAGACGACGCTGCATCGTATCTATGGCAAATTCCTCAACCTCCGCTCCTTCATTCGACGTTCAATCAACAACGTTTTCTTCCAATTTACCTATGAGACAGAAAGATTCAACGGCGTTGCCGAGCTACTTGAGATTCTAGGGTCTATTATCAACGGATTCGCGTTGCCTCTCAAGGAGGAACATAAGCTCTTCCTCACGCGAACACTACTACCTCTTCACAAGGTCAAGAGTCTAAGCATGTATCATCCCCAACTCGCTTATTGCATCGTTCAATTTCTCGAAAAGGACGCTTCCTTGACGGAAGATGTAGTTCTCGGGCTGCTACGGTACTGGCCCAAGGTTAACAGTACAAAGGAAGTCATGTACCTCAATGAAGTAGAAGATATTTTCGAGGTGATGGACCCAGCCGAGTTCGCTAAAGTACAGGAGCCTCTCTTCCACCAGCTTGCCAAATCGGTGGCTAGCCCTCATTTCCAAGTCGCAGAACGAGCCCTCTACTTTTGGAATAATGAATACTTCTGCAATCTGGTGAGCGACAACGTTGAGATCATTCTGCCGATCATGTTTGCTCCGCTTTACGAGAACTCAAAAGGACATTGGAATAGGTTAGTACGGATGATCAAATGCGCGTGACGCGGCTAACATTCATAGAACAATTCATGGGATGGTATATAATGCCATGAAACTTTTTATGGAAATTAATCCTCAACTTTTCGACGATTGCTCTCACGATTATAATGAGCAGCAAAACAACGCTCCGGCCAGACAGGCTCTTCGAGAAAAGAAATGGGCAGCCATCACAGAACAAGCCAACAAGAGGAAGGCCAATGGCACTGCAGCTTCTACAACAAATGACGAGCCAGACTCTGTGACGGAAGACAATCAGAAACGACTGGATTCGCTCAAGCTACAGGATGGAGACCGCAGGGATCGTCGTCCTCATGAGCGACAAAGCTCAATAAGCTCGTCCAGGAGTCAACGGTAATCCTCCTCTATTCTACTATCACGATAAACGAGATATCCAAGGGTGCCCGTCAAGGTTGTTTGTTTCTTTATTTTTTTCACGATAGCCCTTTCAACCGACGAGTCCGTTTCTGCGAATCTCTTACATCTTTACTTCAATTCCCATTACTGCGCAGTTTCCGCCACAACAATGAGTACCAGCAGACAAGTTTCTACTTTGTGACTTGTCTAGATACGCTATGGATCATTGTCGGTTGCATGGCAAGGCAGAATGCTTGTCCCGAATGCATATCCATGGCGCTCTCCGAAAGCTCATTAGCGAGTGATACGAACAGGCTTCCGACACAACCCGACCATCGCTGTGCTCATTAGGGAACTCACAGAGACCATTCGTTTCCCGTACATATTTGACAACACCGTAGCTTCTTTGGACTTATCACCTACCTTTAGGCTGATAAGCCTTAGAAAATGTGCGAGCCTCGCACCTAGTGGAAATGGAGTTGTGGGGTCAAGAGAGGAGAACGGTCTTTGCGAGAGATGCTTGGAGTAGAGGAGAGGTGGTTGAGGCGAACAAGAGGCCAGAGACAATCACAGGAACGCAATGGGTTTGGCTTTTTACCCTGCTCCTGCTATCTCCTGCCTGTGTATTGATCTGTTAGTGTCAGAATATGGTCGAAATGACACCCAAATGGCGTAAACAGGGAAACCGGATTTCAGAGAGGGGTTATTTGCACGGCTTTACTTTTACACTAGTGGCCTGTTCTTCATAGAGTTGCTCCTCCATTCAAAGTGTTCCAACGGTAACACTTTTCTTCGCACACAAAATTCTCTTGGCTACTTGGCTTTTTCTACTCCATCCATTGTAGATCTCTATCATGAGTGAGAATAGAAAATCAGAGTTGCCTCATTATACGCTGCGGAAGACTATATATATTTATTAGAAACTAGAAAAATAGAGGTAGCACGGGGTATTTTTGTTTGGTAGACATTCGGCCATGGTACGGGAACTCTTAAAATTTTATCATTGTCATTACTAGAAGCATTGTGATTTTCGCGGCATATAGCAGATACAATGATGACGCAGACTCATGCCTTGAATTTCACCACTGTGATCTATTCGAAGCCTGCGATTTCTAGCCATCTGCTAAACCAGCAGTCTACAAAGCAACAAGACGAAAATAGCACGGTATGCAAGACAGGTATATTTGTACATTTTTTTTAATGATGATATACATTTAGGCGATTAGTCAGGGGCCAGAAAAGAAAAGGCGTAGCCTGCCTATTCCTGAACATGACCGAGCACCTGGCCCATCTTGATCTTTTGTCCTTTCTCGACGGCCCAGGTAAACCCGCGATTACTCCCAGCTTGGTCCGCGACAGGGGCCTCGAAGACGAGTACAATGGTGCTTCCGAGCTGGAAGCCGCCCATCTCCTCTCCACGTCGCAGCGCATGGCCGCCGAGAACGGCACTCGCGCCGGAATACGTGGCCTCGGCAAAACCACTATACGGTTCTCCCCGCGCCGAGGCTTCGTCCGCGGCGTGATCGGCCGCGGTGTCGGTCAAGAGCGAATTGGTCCGCAACTCCTTGTCGAAGTTGATCTTGATGGAACCCACGTTGGTGGCGCCGACGGGGATATAAGAAAAGAAGCCCCAGCGCCAACGCCCGAGGAGCACGATGCGCTCATTCAGCGTGAACAGTCCAGGCAGCGTGCGCTGCAGGTACGGTGACACCGAGTACAGCTCGCCGGCGAAATGTCTACGGCGCTCGACGACCCAGTTGGCGGGCGAATGGAAGCGGTGGTAATCGCCGGGGGCGAGGTAGACGACGGCGTAGTAGAGCGAGGTCTTGTTCTCGGGGTTGAGAAGGGAATACCAGGGCCTTTCGCCGAGCGCGAGATCGGCCCTCACCTCGGAGACGGCACTCGGACTCGAAGGATCTGTGCTTTGGTCCTCGATCCTCGAGCTATCATGACTCTCCTCGGGGCCGCCCGAGAGCAGGTGCGGAACTGTGTACGAGATGCCGTTCACGCGCGCAAATTCCTCGTCCGCCTTGACCAACTCCTCGTCACCGTGCAGCTCTGCCTTGGCACGTCCTTTTTCCGCGGTGTCGACGCTTGGTTCGGACTGCCTACCCGAAATACTGGGCGTTGGTGTGTGCTTTCCCAGTAGCGCATCCACTGTGTAGGTCATGCCTTTCACCTGCTCGATATCATTCCCCTCGATCTTTCCAAACTGTAGGACCCGTCCGTCGGAGGGCGATAACAGAGCATTCGGGTCTGGATCCAATGGCCGTACACCGGGCTTCAGGGTCCGGTAGAAGAAGGCGGCCAGGTTGGGGTATACATGGAGGTCAGGCTCTGACACCTCATCCAGGTTCACCCCGAATATGAAGGCGTAGAGTTTGAAGCCGGGCACACGCAGGTAATAGGGGATGGTGAGCTCGTTAAACCTGCCCCATAACCTCGACATGGCCTTGAGAGGCAGAGTGGACATGAATTGGACTTGCCTGAGCGAAATCGGGTGTAAGCTAAGACGATCAATGCATTTGTGAGTGTGTCCGGTTTACCATGGGCCATCTGGGCGCACTCTCGGCCGTTTCTTAGGGCGTAGCTCTTCCTCCTGGGACGCCTCCCTCTCCAGCCTTTCCTTTTCCCGTGCCTGTGTCTTATAGAATTGTACAAACCCCAGAAATCCAATACCCAGCCCTACCGGTATAGGATACCACCTGATCTTGGTGTCATTGAGGGCATGTCGAAGTCTAGAGCTGAATCGCTCTCGGTTTTGGGACAAACGCCTCGAATGATGGAACGAAGCCTTCTGGGTCACTGTAAATTGCGGCGTAGATAGCCGGGTGGTCATTGTTTTCGGTTGGCGACAGAGGCATTGTGGTCCAAAGCTAGAGGGTAGGCGGACTCGCCCCCGAATAAAAAAGGTTGATGGAGTCGCCATTGTCAGGGGCCGGCCTGCCTGTCCGCATAAGCCAATGTCCCTGAAGAAAAAAACCCCGGCTAGCGAATTGGGAACGTTCGTGAGATTCGGATCAGCCCTTCGCAATTAGACATTTGGCCCGAGCATGCAGGTGCTAAAGGCGGTGAAATACAGGAGGGAGATAGATAACCATAATGCAAGATATGAGTGAAGCTCCGAAGAATTTGGCTTCGATGTACCACACTGATCTTCCACCCCCATGACGCAGTTCGAGCAAGCTCTCACCTTCTACTGTAATTAGCTAGTCTAGCTAGACTCTAACCAGAATAGGTGACTTACAAGAGGTAGTTGGAAGCTATCCCAGTCGGGTCAGGCGGTATAAGTGGGCAGATGCCGAAAGGAGGGGCTCTGGAGGCACGCAGAAAGATGCAACGTGGATTGTACACTAGCCGGAACACGCTAAACTTGACCTATATTGTTAATATGGGTACTTATTCCATCATTGATGCCAGCCGTTGTGCTGGGTACCTGTATATGTATCTCGGTATCTATTTATATCTATGTACAGAGTACATCAGCGCGCATATAGGTAATGTAGGTACCAACTAAGACTTCCTTGAGGACAGCAAGACAGACCATCGCTTATTAAACATTTCTCGAATCAAGCAGCATCGGTTTGCTGTAACAGTAACTTGTAAACAACGATTTCTCGCTCTACTTCTTGTTCCCTCGTTGGACGCTTTCTTTCTCTTTCTTGATTAATTCATTTTTCACTTGTTACTTGACTAGTACCCAGCTACTGCCAGTCTGTCTGTAAATTTCGCGGCACTTACATCCATGTGCCTCTAAACCACGCTCCTTTGTAATCGCAAACCGGCAGTCGTTTTGCCTGACATGCTCGCCATCACCCTCGAACCTCTCTGCCTGTGGTGATTTTGGCCCAGTTAAATCTCCGAATCTGGCAATCAGCACCTTTGAGCTGTGATCATTTCTAACCCATCCTTGTTGTTCTTATCCTTCGTGATCGCAATGGCGTCCGAGCCAACCACGTCCGCGGCTGCTGCGGCCACGGAGGAGCCCGGCCGATTCACACTGCAGATCCTATCGCCCTCCGTCAACGTTCCTCAGCCTCTATTCCTAACGCTGCCCGTCACAACAAGTGTTCGGCAACTGAAGGAGCGAATACGAAGCTGTGTCGGCACAAAGCCTCCAGATGATGCTCAGCGACTCATTCATAGAGGACGACTGTTGGCGCGCGATGACGAGACCATGCTAGAGTTGTTTGGTGAAGAACCGGTAGGTCGCACCCTGTTTGCATACTTGCTGACATGTCCCTAATAACGTCTTCATTGCCAGCTTCGATCCGCAGACCGCCAGACTCTGCACCTCGTCTTACGCGACCTTTCCGAAGAGCAGAGACCGACGCCTCCCCTCACTTCCCACCAACATGCAGGCTCCCGTACGCAAACCCCCGGCCATCAGCATCATCAGCATGCCCATCAGCATGCCCATTCACCCGCCCATCAACACGCTCAGCACCATCCCCAACATCATGGCCAGTTCTTGAGGTTTAGTCAACATCCAAACATCGCCTTTGGCAATCCTCAGGCGCCTGGTGCATTAAATGGTACTCAACTTCCACCCGGCATGACACCACAACAGCTCTTACAAAACCAATTTCAAGTCATGGCTCGTTTAGGCCTTGCAAACCAAAATCAAAATCCTATGTTCAACTCGATGGGTCACCCTGGTATGCAGAACCGGGGAAGTTCAGGCACCACGACACCAGGCAGAACAGCATCGCCATTTCAACCGGAAACTACCCGTACTGTGATCCGTGAAGGGGTTGGTCCGGATGGCCAGCGATGGCGTTTTACTGTCAACGAGTCCATTGTTACTACGGCCCAGAGACCAGGGAGAACCAGCTCTCCCCTTTCCTCGGCTGAAGCACCTGCACGTTCTATTTCGCAGCCTCGGTCAGTGCCCGTCGTCGGACCAGCGGGAGCTCCTGACATTCAAAACATCTTTCGCGCATCAGACACAGATTCTGCAACACGGACTATGGCTGATGCTATGCGAAGAAATGCCAGCAACTCTTCGCTGGCAAATCTAGCCAGTTATCAAAGCCAGCAGCCCATTCCGCCCGGCGTTACAACACCATTAGTTCCTTCACGCAGCGGGAGCGCAGCCGGAACTCCCGATCCCTTGCGATCATTGGGACGTCCTGCCAATGCCTCCGCTGGAATTCACGCAAATCAGTCATCTCCAGCAACACCTGAGGTGTATATTCTCTCTTCTCCTAGCGGGCCTCGAGCGATCTTATTGAACGGTAGTCTGGGGACATATTATAGCCCTCAACTCCGCAGTTACCAGCCCATAGGTGTTCCTCTGCCGACACCATTCAGTGCCAATACCCCGAATGCTCCACATATACGGCATGAAGCTCTACCACAGATTATCTCGCGGTCTTCTGTAACCAGAAGAAACAGACCGAATCCTAATTCGGACGATTCACCACCTGGACAACAGGCTCAGCTACAGCCCCAACGTGAGCTGCAAGTGCCAGTCCCAATACAGGCTCAATTTGGTCATGGGATGGATAATCCCCAAATTCACGCCATCCGCATGGTCCAAATATGGCCACATATATGGATGATAATCCGATTAGCATTGTTTATTTGGTGGTTTACTTCCCCGACATCCAGTTGGTCCCGATGGATCACGGTAGTTTCGATTGCTATCACCTTATTCATTGTAAATACTGGAGTGTTAAATCCCTTCGCCGAGCAGATTTGGATTCCTCTGCGGCGCCACCTAGAGAATTTAATACCCCTTGCCGCAGACGCCCAAGGCCGCCAGCAGCAACACCCCGCCGCTGGAAACGCTCAAGGCGGCGATGCAAACGTGGCAAATCCCGCGAGACTAAGAGATCCGGATCCGGCAGATGCGGCAATCAGATTGGTTCAACAGCGTCAACAAGGCAATGCCAATTGGCTGTTGAACCAAGCAAGACGATTGGAGCGTGCCGGCATTCTCTTTATCGCTAGTCTCGCCCCAGGGTTGGCCGAGCGACATATCGCCCAAGTAGAGGCAGAAGCTCGTGCAGAAAGGCAACGGCAACAAGAAGCTGAAGCGGCTGCGGCCACAGCTACTGAAGCAGCGTCAGAGCATGCTGATGACAACCCTGCTGTTGATAGCTCTGAAGCTCGCGCACCTCCTTCGGATGGCGATTCTCCGGAGCATGAAGCAGGACCTTCCAATGGTCCAACCGGGCCAAATGCAAAAACCCCAACCTCAGAAGGCGCCCGCGCCATGTGAAAAGCAGGAACACATATGCGCGAAGACATGATACCACAAAAAGAGATATGATTTTACGATGATGTCTTGATGGAATTCAAGCGAAGGATTCCACCTCATCGAAAATAATGAGACGATAAGTGAAAGTGCATAGAAGCTATATGGATGCTTTTGATGATGATTTTTTGCTTGGCTTGGGAAAATAGTATTACGACGCGTCTTGTACGTAGAAATACCGGTATGAGCGGGCAATTTGCTATATGTACCTATCTCTATGAGCATGCCATTTCAAATGAGAAGTGGGTGAGCAATGATCGATGTCATTCCATTCGACCGCGGAGTGAACCCGAAATCATTGCTATATATTTCATCGGTGCTATTATAAACAAGAAATTGATGTTTCGTTGCTTGTTAATGATAAGCAACTTCACCAGATCTTCGACTGAATAATGTTGATGAAATTTTGTCACTCCAATAGAATCAGTCGTCCATTGATGAACTGGCATTGCTAGCCATTTCGGCTAAGGTTCTCACGGCGAGGCAAACTCATCAAACTCATCAAATCTACTACAACGAGAGCACCTAGCTACATTGCTATCATATATAATGCCCTTGTCGCTGATACCTCATTCTTGGAGGCGTATCAGCTATCGTACGGAAGGCAGATACTCGCCAGTGGTCGTACGGCTCGCCTCTGCTTGTGAATATATTAAATTGTGGCGATAGACTAGTTCTGCTCTCTAAGTTCTTTCATAACTCAGTTGGCTTGGACTGCTCTGAGAATGTCCATGACTACGACGAATGATCCGGATACCATGGCGGTTATGAGAAATATCTTGGCAAAATGGCTGATTTGGTTGTACTTTTTGATCATGATAAGTCGACTGTCTATTCGTCCAAGACTCTCCAGTTATGTCGCTTAACGCGTTACATCCAGCCTACAGCGAATACACCGCGACCGGATATACGCTCTAGGATATATTGATATAAGTTGTTTCTTTTCCAACTAGAGGCGAGAGATTGTAGGCCTTAGCGGTTAATGACGGATGTAGCTTGTACCGCACCGTGTAGGCAGCCATAGATTGCAAGCTTTTTGAAGAATATATACAGTAAGTAGCAGTAACATACCGTGGCCTTGAAACCTTCCAAATAGCAAAATACTCTTCAAGGATCGTTTAGATGAAGTCACTTAATAAATGCTCCTTATTGAAACCTAGGTTGGAAACCCGCGAGCTAATGAGTAGGAGGCAACGTATTTCATACAGTAAAGAGCAGTGAATATCGTAGCAAACTAAATTCAACATAGAGTGAAGAAGATTAATTTATCAATGTAACAAGGGCTAATAATCCAGGGCTTGGAAGGGTGATCAAATTGCAATAATCTACTATGACTTCAAGGGGCCATACAGGTCTGGTCCTCCCTTTCGGCTCTGGCGGCGATTCAGGTTGGTATATACGAAAGCGAAGCTTTCATTCAGTTGATCTTGCCCATCTGGCTATTATCGCCCGTTATCGTCTGTTTTCGTGAACGCGTAGCTGAATATGATTAGTTAACCCGTGATTTCGGATACGTGCAATCCCAGTACCTTGAATTGGCCCGTGTAACAATCGACGTCTGTATGAAAATCTAGGCAGATGGATGAAAACCTGTATGTCTACTCTAACTGGATTGTTTCACGGACATTAACCGTAGTCCGTAAAACTACCCTGTAGCTACCCCTTTTTAAGTTAATCATTCTATAACCGTAATTCTTATCTGAAGGTAACTAGAAGAATCTTACATGCGTCTCTTGTCTATTATTATTCAATTTCTATTTAAGCCTGCTTTGCCTCGTCATTTTAGTCTCCACACCTGAGCTGAAGGAAGCGGAATCAGTCAGTTTATGCATTAATAATCTACAAGGCTCACCTACATCTCTTCTGTTGGCTCTGGCCTCGTTAGGTGATCTACGCTAGAAGCTAATTAGAACTAGCGATGACGAATCTACGCAGTTACTATTCCGCATCTCCCCTGATGTCTAGTATAGGCATTTGCTAAACAAACATTGAATGTTGATATTCGACATGGTGAGCCATATATTAGCTCTCCTTGTTTCCATAAAACCTTATGCTACTATCTCTTAGTGCTTGCTTCGTTCATTATCGGCCACTCAGATAGGAATATATATTTGGCAACCAACCAGGAAGTCGGATAATGCATTAGCTTTCATTCGAGCGTCCATCACGAATAATATGTCTCCCTAAAGTTGATTTGATTCCTGCACCCCCTATCTCGTATGTCATGGATGTCATTATGGTTATGTTGGACCGGTGGAATTAATCGAACAACTAACTGTGTTCTAGAACGTCCCAATATGTACGTTTTTTAGGTAATCTATCATTCTGCATCTCTAGGCATCCACGAAAATCCTCACTGTGCCATAGTCCCATTCGTACCAGTACATCCAACATGACAATTGTCTACCACCTCAATAAAGGCTTCCATTTGAAATTTCCAGTTAGCGAACAACGAAAAGATGCAATCGGAGTGTTGGGAAAAGTATCAATCGGCATCAAATATATATTTTTGAACTAGTTCGGAAATATATAAATCGGTCTCTTCAGGGATATTCCGGTAAGTTTGCCGTAATTTTATGCGTATGACGGAGAGCAAGCGGGAAAGGGTTGGTCGACTAGCTGCGTCTGTAGCGACGCATTGTCTCGCCAACATCAATAGTTCGGAGTCGAGATTTGGATCGCGGATATTGGCGCCCTTCTTATCGTCTACGAGCCGCTCAATATCCCTGCGTTCGCAGATGAGCTCACACATGACCTAGAATTGAGTTGTCAAAGTCAATTATAGTCCAATCAAGGTAGCTTCAAAGTACCAAGGCATGCCAATTATAGATAGCACCTACGTGACCAATTGCTGCGATATTATTCTCAATAGCATCTTCAGATCTTCTGGCCAATCCGAAATCAATCAACTTCAGCACCGGGAAGCGACGGTGTTCATCTCGATCCAAATCTCCAAGCATAACTAACATTGTGAATTAGCAATCTTGTCACTGTGAACTAGCTGCAGAAAGACGTACTATTTGCTTCGTGTAGGTCGCCGTGTTGTAACTTCTCAGCAGGGTATTGATTGGCGTTGCCTGGTATAGTTTCGAGTAGTAGATCTCTCGGGCCTTTAGGCGCCCTGCCTGGGTTACCAGGTGGATAAGCCATCCCGATACAAGCTCTAGTAACTGAGGCGATGTTAGTTAATGTTTGTAACGGAGTGAACTCCAACCGAAGATGTCAGGATAATCTCCGAGGTGATGTGTTTTCGCGTTAGTGCGATGGTAGCTGGTATGCTTAAATTCAAACATTCGAATTCAAGCATGCTATTCCGGTTCGCCATATATGAGGATGATTTCATATTGTCTCTTGGCCATAAAGTGATCTGTTTAACCTACGACAAAGAAATATAGCCCAAAGGACACGATTTGGTAGCTTCCGCGGACCCTGAATGTTTTGTCCGAGTCTTGTTTTCAAGTGGTTAAGTGTTCCATTCTCTAGGTATTCCGTAATAATTGTATTATTCTTAATCCACGTAGTTTCCTTAGATTGGAAAGGTACTTGAATCATAGTAACAATATGTTGAGCCCATTTTAACGGCTACAAATCGATTAACATAAAAGTTCTTTAGTTTAGCGTAAGAGAAATAGGGGGCTACCTTTAAGCTTTCGATTTCGGAACCGATATCCTCACCTCCCCAAGCAATAGCTTTGACAGCAATTGTTCGAAAGTCTCTTGGCCCGCTATTCTTGTTTTGGTAACATAGGGTAACGCCAAAAGCTCCAGCTCCAGCGACCTTCTGGAACTCATATCCAGGTTCATTTAAGAAGAAATTTTGAACCTTCTCGACGACTTCCTGCTCCTGTGGTGCTAGATTCATACTGGAATAACAAAATTAAATCGCATAAATACTACCATTCATTTAAAAGGCAAATATTGACACGATTCTCGCAAGTCCTGCCCATGGCTCTCAAAAGAAGTTTTGTCCTGATAGGATTTGATTGTTACAGTTTCCGGTTTCGGTGCTTTGTTAGAAGAACAAAGAACCACAGGGCCGTGCCGCCAGACCTGTCGCCTGCAACCTGTCACGCAGAGCATAGAACTTTAAACGGGAGGTTATCTACCTTTATTAATATTCACCTCTCGTATCCTCATAGAACCATCACAGGTTACATGACCCCCAACAAATGCGATGAGCATACATTCTCCCAATTCACAATCCAACCTTAGCGTAGAACTTATTATCTATGTGACAAATCTATTCCGCCTTTGTGTTCATTGATGGCGGCAACGGCAACGTGCGCAACGTAGTATGTAAGTTGGCTCATGAAATGGACCCTTTTGCTCAAAGTAACACGTAAATTCGGCTTCACATCTGGGATTTCGGCACGATTCATTCTCCTCTAGTAACTGAACGCACTGTTTAACATTCTGCGAGGAGCGGGCTGAATCTCGGGCCTCTCGTTCTCGCGCCGTTTGTTCGAATAAGAGACTTGATTCAAGCTTTGTTTCGTATGCCTCGGCGGCTTTCAACCTCAAAATACACTTGGGCGGAGCGTAAGGAGCGAGAACTTCAGCAAGACCACCTTCGTCAAAAGCATGTCTTTCGAAAAGTTCGTAAACGTGGGTAACAGCTTCTGCCCCCAGCATTCGAAGGAAATTCTTATCGTTCGTTGAACCTAGCGACTGTTGGAGCAAGTAGTAAAATGGCTCGACGGACGACTCTTGGGCTAAAAGTTCCCGGGCCTTGGAGGTGGATAAAGCTGCTAGAGCGGGAATGTCGTAGTAGTCTGCGATAGAGTTCATGCGGCTGTGACAGACCAAACGGTCATAAATATTTTCCGACGGATCAAGGATGTCAACGTCCGGATCTAGTCCGGCAGTATTATCGACGCCTTCATCAACTTAGTTATTGGTTAGATAGTGTGGATTACACGAGGAACTTGGAAAAGCTCGTACTAATCTCCACGTCATTTGAATGACCCTCGGGTTTCCTTGCAGGCGCACCAGGCGAGAGGAGCTCTGAGGCTGGGTTATGGGATAATTGATAGTCCCCTGTATACATGAACTCGATTAAGCGTCGCACGCTCTCAATATCGAAAGAGACGTTCAAAACGCCGGTTTTGGCTTCCTAAGCACCGTTGAATATGGAATTTTGTAATGCTTTTGGGGTTACTGCTAACCATAAAATCACCTTTCAGAGCGGTTGCTATGACAGGAGATTTTGCGTATACTATGGCTCTGTGAACCCTAAACTCCTCTCCTTCGCATTTAAGGGTAAGATCGCTATAATCTTTGATATTTAGAAGTCCGGTTGTTAGCAGAAAAGAACTTTCAGCCATGTTGAAACTATTATGGATATTCTCGGTTTGTAGATAATCAGTTGATCGCAATGGGAAGGGCCTGGATTTATATCCACCTAGCGTATCCCGTCGAAAGGAAGCGCTTATGACAATATCATGAGATCATCTAAAACTTTGGTCAAGTGCATCACATATGACGCTGCCTGCTAATCAGTTGGAACTCAGCATGGCGCCATATCCCGGATCCAAGCTTTACACTGCGACAGCATAATATGACACAGTATATCGAGTTTCAAGGGAGTCGAGATATTGTCATGTGGCTGTCTTAGTTGTCCCTATCTTGCCATAATCGTGTAGCCCAACAGAGGTCGTCTCTGAAGCCTTTCGGTTTTGGGAATCCTTGTTCCCATGCTGATAACAAGATGAACATGCGATAGAGGAGGCCATATGACCTGAGCCTCTTCCATAATAGTGGCAATCGGGTAATTGGATCTCGCGGCAACGTCTACATATGACTGCTGTTTTGAATTTAGTTGTCCTAATCCCCAAACTCTAGTAGTCTTTGGCCTAGTAACATTTAGATCAACCTAGTAAAGGCAGAATATCATTATAGGAAGAGAAGGTAAATGTGTTTCAGACCATATGAAAAAGCTGAGATCACGTTTTGTTAAGTTTCATGCACGAGTAGTGTAGCTAACCTAAACTTCCCCATCTCAACTCAGCAGCGTCGCCCTTTCAAATATAACAGATTTATGCTTCATTTCACGTGTTCCCCATTATCCACTCACAGGAAACTAGGAGGTTATGCATAGTGCCTTCCGCAACATTGATAGCGGTGGACACAGACAGGTCGGCAAGCCTTTGCTCTCTCTGTTAACGTAAGATAACAAGATTAATTTCTGTACCCTTGGTCCAGATTCTGAATTGTTTCCTAGCGCTATTTGTTACTCATCCTCAAAAGCACACGGATGAGCGATACACCAATAAAAGGGGTAATTATTATGGTGAAAGCCTAGTTGACTCCCTCTCCTG
Source organism: Xylaria sp. 218_066 (assembly GCA_019843955.1). Taxonomy (NCBI): domain Eukaryota; kingdom Fungi; phylum Ascomycota; class Sordariomycetes; order Xylariales; family Xylariaceae; genus Xylaria; species Xylaria sp. 218_066. Next base: position 184,882 of record JADKYC010000050.1, on the reverse strand, counting down.
TTGCTTACAATGACTCGAACCCTCGCAGCATCTGGCTAGACGGGCTCATCGTTGCCTTCTTCGAGTACCCCAATAGATGGCTCTGGAAATAGTATAAGTACGGAGCCACCCATCCCGATTTCTGGGGCAATAGGCGCTTTGGTGCAATCACTGTCGGCAATACTTGCGATTGGTGTCGCTGTGATAATGTTGTGCTAAGAGGCGGCAGTAGGATTACACAACACGCGAGACTCATGAAGCTAATTCACTCATCAGGGATGGCGATGGATTGATACGGACAATGTTTACAGATTTCAGGTGATATGAAGGTAGTGAACTTTTTCGATTATATGATGTGCTACCTAGATATTCACTAAATTTGTAGATGTGTATGTTTTATAGCGATTTCTTGCCGAGAATAGTGATCCCGTCCTTGAGCATGTTCGTTCTGTATATGATATGTATCAAGCCCGGTGATTGCGTTGTGATTATTCTATATGAAAAGTTGGTCATACCCTCTACCACAGTAGTTTTGTTGTCTTGATACAGCTGTGATCTGAATATCACGAGCTGTGTACATTTTGAATCAGTCCCAGAACAATAACATGGCAGGGGATTTGAAAACCCGCAGATCCAAGAGTTATTCATGTGCTTCGGCAGCATCAGCAAACTAGGGGCCAGTTTCTAACGTATAAGAGATATGGATTACAGAGTTGAGGTCGAGATTAAGGGGGTCAACTGGACCTCACTACCCACACACTTACATTAGCTTCCACTCGGCTTTTCGTTGATATCTATTCTACTGCGTTACTTTCGATCAAGAAATCCCTCGTTTATTCCAGTGTGAATGCGTATTGGTTAGCCTATCTGGCTAGAATGTCAGATCGTCATCCGGGCCGATTCACTATCCATAAATGCAGAAGAGAATTCAACACAGTAATGTCTGCTACATGGAAATCTAGCAGTTTGTACCCAAAGAGGCGAATTTTGTGCTGTCATTGTTCATATACAACGGTTCGTGCAATATGGACTGAGTTGTCTCACCGACACATGCAAGCTTAGAAGCATTATACTAAACTATCCTTATGTCTTACAGTGGTCACTATGAATTGGTTATCTGTTGTTTTTCAATGGTAGAAGGCGTTTTAATAAGAGTATAAATTGCAGCTATCACTCCCAGTTGGCTCAAATCGTATCCCTGAGTGGCAAGTGATATTCTCAGTCGTCGAGCGAATCGACAAGGGAGGAACCTCATAGTTTCACCTTTTTCTTCTTCCTTTCACTCATCGGTATTCAACGTAGAGGTTGCTTAGACGCTCCTGCTTTTTTCGGCCATCATTCTTGTCGGTCTCCCTGGTCTCATTGCGTCTCCCTCCGGAAGCAGCCCGCATAACTTTGATCCAGAAGAAATGCTCTGGAACCACCGACTCGAGAGCGTGGCTGTGATATATGCAGTGACGACGCACAAAAGATCAGATGGTAGTCTGGTGTGGACCGGCCTATGTTACCTTAGCCTCACATTCTCGCAAGATATCATCTGCATTGACACTAATAAGTCTATAATACACTAGCAAGGGCACATCTATCAATCGGCCCTTATCTGGTCCAAATCCTCCCCAAGCCTCCGGATCAAACTTGCCACTGCATATGCATTGATCAAGCTAATTATTGTCTATTTAATCAATACCAGGGGGAGGTAGACATTTGACTTGTTTTAATATTGGGAGTCTAGATCTGGACATCGTTTCAACCACTCGAATTCGAGGCGTCTTGTTGGTGGCTAGGTATGGGCTGGACATGTCTGAATAAGGGGATTGGATCAAGAGGCTCTTGTCTCTACCGAGTGGGTCGAATTTGGCTGAGATTGAACTGATAGTTGTGTTACAATACAAGACTGTCTAGAACTCAGGAGAAACAAGACAGGCAATGGTAAGAGCGCATAATGGTTTCTGGTGCCGGTTCCCCAGAGCCGCGGCTCACAGTCTCTTCATCGAGGAGCACTTGCAACGACGCTCATTTCCATGCAGACTTAACAGTAGGTAGGTAATTAGGTCAGATGAACTAAATTATAATACTCCACATATTCGTACTTACGCTACACTATCGTCACATCAAGAGACCGTTGTGGTTGAGGAACAGCTTCATTAGAATTTCGATTGTTGTTTGCCTTACTATACCATGGCTGGTGTCCCATCTCGCAAGCCGGCATTTGTGTCGCATCGCTTATGGGTAATTATGCCAGATTGACAAGTGGTAAAAGAGCGAAGCGAAACCTGGAGCAGTCGGACCGATGAGACACTGACCGATAGATTTTACCCTGCGAAGAACGTCGTGAAGCCGGTCTAGCGTATGCAGGCCAGGTTGCGCTTTTGTGGGGAGAATCGGGCGTGGCAATACCCAAAAGCTGGGGTTCTGCGACGTTGGCCTGGGGAATGTTCCACTCCAGTGTCCATTTGCCAACTTCAGAGATTCATTTTCATTGCTTTCTGTCTAGCTACGGAGTGCCAGTTTGAGCGACGATGATTCATCTTCGGACTAAAGTATCTGACTGCCATTATTGCTTATTCCCGGCAAGGGATTGAGGTAGTGCGACCAAATATGCAATAAGTAGGTATAAATTCGGATTCCGGCTAGGAATGGGGATAATTTGACCCTGTTAGTTGTTAGTTGGCCCACCGCCTGCGCGATTGTTGAGAGATTTGTCACTTGTTAGGCATGCGAAGCGGTCATTTGGCTGTTAGTGTCCCTTGCCTCGGTAGTAAGTCTGCCTGTGACAACGTGATAACTACGTAGTCGTGTCGGAACATCGGTATTGTCCTACTTACTGAGCGCACAAATGAGAACAAACTCGCTAACAAGGCAAGCGAGGCTATGATTGTTTGTGTAGAGAAGCGTGAAGTGAGTTCGATAGACTTAATATACGGAGGGAAAGTAACTCAAGTCTACCCTGATCGTTTTGCCCATACACACCTCGCCAGAGAACTGCAGCACTGTTCTGACAGGTACACGTGGGATTACCTAACCCAGGTCGTGCTAATACAGTGGTGGGATGCTGTTACGGTACCATGTATGTAGGTCAGTATGCATGAATGTGTTATATCCGGTACGTACGTTGGAACTTGGGCGGCGGAGAGGACAGGACGGGGCGAAGAACCGAAATGAGCAATTGGGGAGAGCCGATATATACATAAGTAAAAGTAGGATCATTGAATTATTGAAGCAACAGTGGTATTGATGGCGATAGAAGATCATGTCATAATCGGGTCAGCAATGACAAAAGTCACCTTTCGCAAGAAAACAGTCAGACGGAAAGCCCGCCAATTAACCAGGACGACAAAGAAGTGGCTTGCACGAGGTAAGAGTGCGTACCCCCAAAGTATCGACTCACCGTGTCGATAAGTTTTATACTGTACCAGAACTGTATCTAATCCGTATTGTGTTGGTGCAGGACGTCTTGCACCACTTGGATGGTCAACTTCCATGATACACAAGTATCGAGTTTGTGTTCGTAGTGAATATCAATCATCATACTTACTAATCGGCTGCAGGCGGTATTTTATCATATGGGCATGGTAAAGTTATCTTGTCTGGTACGATGGATGTTTTGCATATGGGTTAAAAATAGAGCGCAACGGCAGTTAGGGTAGAATAATTCGCGTTGCATTGACGCGGCCAATCTGGCCTAGTGAAGAAGAGATTGGCATTTCGAGTGACGATCAAAAGTGGCCGACTGCCATTTAACCTGGTGGACTTGCAGTACATGACTGTTAAATATCGTCTGGCTTGTGCAGTCTCTGGTATTTTAGCCATTTCGTTATATGAATTATATATATACCTATATATATATATATATATATATATATACATATGTGAGCTTACAGTGTCTGCAGGACGCAACGCATTCGGTGTGGTTGAGAATTGGGTAGATAGACCAGGATTCTCTCTAGGACGAAGTAACGTTAAATGAGCCTCCCCGCCCCCAATCCCTTTTTAGTCCCTGTCCCGATAGGATCTGAGGCCTACTGCAATAATGCAACTGTCTGTAACTCACCAAGCCCGTTTCTCACTGAACCAACATGAGCTGCTGCTGCACCGAGTACACGAAGCGAATCGCAAACCTGGGGATCACCACAATACATGCCCATTCAAGGAATCGATAGCCGATCATTGAGGGCTATGAGACTTCAGTATTCGGGCACAAGCTCATGTTGAAGGCTCTCGATAACATGGTACTGCTCGACAAATATGTATTTGACGTGGTACAACATGGATCGCCTGCTCTGCCACTACAGAGTAACACAACAGGAAACATGTGCCTTCAACCCAGTCTTGCCCAGACCGTATCTACAATAGTAGGTGCTGCCAAGTAACTCGGCGTGCTCTGTGTCCAAGTGTTTTATCACCTACTCGCCCGCCATACCACGGGTGTACTAGCCTCTCGCCTCTCGGGCACGGCAGTGGGCAATGCCGATAGAAACGACGATCAAGTCCCGAATACCTGTATCGTACGTTCGTAGTAGACTCTCTTCAGATCGGGAGTTTAATTAATGAACTAGACGATGAAGCTAACCGAGACTAACAGACCTGTTGACTGCTTGACTGCTTTGACCGTAATATCATGTGTCATCACCTTTTCTCAGTTGACAGTTGATCGGCTACTGAGATTGGGCGGACTGCAAGACTGGCGGTCACGGGTGACTGGGCATTCAAGCCAAGCTGAGAGAGAGATAGGCTGGTTATTCTTTGTCTTACCCTTCTGCGTCACTTCTAGAACCATACATAAGAGCCAGAGACAGGTCATCTCACCTTTTGGAACGTCCAGTCAAAAGAAAGCATTTCGAATATCCAATAGCAATGCTTGGGCATGGACAGACTTCGTACTGGTTTTGTGCTGCAGTGCCCTCTTCCCGCCTGTACATCTGCTACCTTCATCACCCACTGGAGGTCGCAATGGTCCTACTCCCATTTCAGGAATTCAAGGCTGACGGCATCTCCCCCTCTCTCGTATCGTAGTAGTACCGAGTCCAACGTACGGCAGTAAGCCACAAGACTTTGTTGACCTGCTTGTGGGTGGTATGGAAAGGGATGTCTCGTGCACATAACTGGGTAGATATATAAAATTGAGAAACCAAACCAGACCGTGGCGCAAAAGCAAATGCGGTGCTGGAGACCGAACAACTACCTACCTATTGATTGAATCTCTCTCGCTTCTAATGACCGACGGGGGAAGGGGCAGGTTTCGATGCTCAACGCAGGACTCTCGTGCAACAATATCTGGCTGCAATTGGACGCCGGCTGCAAGCTGTCGACGTGTCGTCTGGCACAATCCCTCTCACTTTCTGCGTACGTGTAGAGCTCGCACAGGAACGGGAAACACAAGACACGGTTCAAATCACTTGAACAGCCCTGGCTTTTGGTGTTGGTAGCGAAAACGGGGAGGTGCTTCTTTGGTATCACGGTATCCAAATATACGTAGAACACAAACACTACCACCATCAACCACTATTGTTGTCTCCTTATGCTACGCACACACACGACCTTCCATACAGGCCTCTTAGCAGATACGAAACCAATGCTTAGACATGCTTCGACCATAATGAATAGTCAAGCCACATTGTCGCTCTCGTTCTTGGCTGGCATGTTATTACCTTATGAACAAGCTAGGCAAGCCAGGTGTGCGAGGAAAAAGAAGCGGAGCTGACGTGCATGAATTGTTGATTGTCTCTTTACTATGTAAGTAACTGATCGCGCTACTGCAGGTGAGTCCGGGGGCTGTTATTATTATTCATCGCTTGTCGCGAGGCGTTGTCTCTATTTGCTGGCTTGGCTGGGTTTGTTTCTGACTTGATTCTCATGTCGGCGAACTAACCCTCCTCAGCTAGCTCGTTGGTGTCATTGGCAAGTACATCGGTCGTGCCTCCTTACAGTGCGCATGGGCCGAGCATGGGCGTGGAGGGCTTGTGTCTTGTGCCGGGTATCGCTACCACTGCGCTGGAAGTAAGCCCATGCATGCTTTGCGATGGCGTGCCGACGTTGACGTACCGGTACCTGGGGGCAGTGTGGCCGGGCAAGTAAGTAGGCGCAATCGCCTGGCTGGCCCAGCAGCGCGCCCTCAAGCGCCCCTTCATTTCCATCGTGCCCATCGATGCTAGCCTGCTAGCGTAATGGCGTCTCAATCCTCCCGCAACTTCCACTCGAACTGTCGCCTCCGATACCAAGAAAGAGGTGGACCCTCCCCCCCCCCCCCCCCCTTCACCGTTCCCCATCTTTTCACCCTCCACTACCACCTTTTCCAGTTCTTGTTCCGTCTCTTCCTCTTTCGAACCAACAACCCAACCGCCTGTGTGTGCGCATTGTGTGTGTCCGCTGTCCTGTCGTTGTTGGTGCAGTGTCGTCGCCGCCTTGCTTTGTGAGCTATTCACTCATTGCCCTACCTACTACTGTGTCCGCGTTGGCATTCGAAAAAAAAAACTATACACTCTTTGGCTTGGCACTTGCAACAGGACATCTCATTAAAACGACGCCTTCGAATACCCAAGCGCCGGCAGCCCTTGTCCATTCACCTGCATTCTCCTTGGCAGTTCCCCAGGGCCGCAAATCCCCACGTTTTCCAATGATCAACTTTCCTCCGCATTTCCCTCACTGACGGGCCGATTAAGAAGAGACGCTTGCCCATTTGCGCCGATTGAGCATTTTACGCATACCTGGGTTTGTTGCTTCTGCTAATCGATACGCGACTTGGATCAGAAGGGCGCAGCGACTTTGCTCGATATCTACGTCGTCTGCGGTCGCTGTCCACCTTGACACTCACTCGAATACATCCCGATCGGCACGATCTTACACATGTCGACCGCCGTGAAGAGGGCCTGCGACGCCTGCCACCGTCGCAAGGTCAAGTGCGATGGCATCAATCCGTGCCGCAATTGCTCGTCTGCCCAGTTGACCTGCACTTACAACGCCATTCCGCAGAAGAAGGGCCCGAAAGGTTCGAGAGCGAAGGTGATTAGCGAATTGCGCGAGACCCAGCGACAGACGAGTCTCTCCGCCAAAGTCCAGAGTCGGTTAAATGGCCTGTGCAGCCCACCATGTAATTCGCCATCTTTGGCGCCTACGCCGGGCCTCCTGGCGCCCGAAATGATCAAGGAGACCATCGAATTCTTCTTCGCCAACATGTACTCGATCATGCCCGTTCTAAACCGCCAACGTCTCGAGCAGCAGTGCATGTTTATGGATCAGAATCTGGACACGTACTGCCTACTTACGTCGCTATCTGCTTACATGATGTTCCAACCGGGCATGAGTCTGCCCTGCGGAGATCCGATGCTTGAACACATGCCGGGAGCCCACATCGTATCAGGGACACTTTTGATGGAAGAGGCTATTCGAGTGCGAAGGGGTCTTGATTATCTGGAGTCGCCTACGTTGAATACTCTATGCACGAGTTACTTCCTCTTTTGCTCGTATTATGCCCTCGATATGCACGAAAAGGCTTGGTTCTATCTCCGTGAGGCTACGACACTGGCCCTCATGTGTGGAATGACGAAGGAAGAGTCATATATGCAATTCGACAATGTTGAGTCATCCCGCCGTCGTCGTCTCTATTGGCTGTTGTTCGTTACGGAAAGGTATGTTGCTTTGACGCATAGTCGTAGTGGTAGTAGCCAAACAACTAACCTTTATAAAGAGCCTATGCCCTGCAGCGTGGTCGACCTCTAACTCTGCAGGCTTCGATCAATCTTCCCTCTATCAGTGATGATCCCTCGGACCCCTTGGCCCATCAATTAAACGGTTATCTTTTGCTGGTTAGCCTGTTCCGTCCATTCGATGACACGTTTATTGCACTTTGGAATAAGACTCGAAATGAATGTTCGTCATCTTATCTCGGTGTCCTGCGTAAGCAGTTTTCCGATATGAATGCAACGATGATGAATGGACGAGAGATCGACCAGCGGATGATCCAGCAGTGGTTAAAACCCGCCGTCTGGCAGTTGAACATGCAACATGGATGCATTCCCCAGAACGGCCAGGATCAATTACACTATCAGATTGATATGTCCCGCGAATTGATGTCCATGACCTCCCAGTTCCAGACACAGAGTACAGAGCTGTTGGGAGTGCCGCTGGTTGCTAAATTGCTAGATATCGCATGCGTTCTTACGGATGTGCTCGCTATGCAACCTGCGTCTCCTGACCCTTTCACTATGGGTCCTCGCGAACATCTCAGTTCTCTACTCCAGATACTAGCGAGTCTACGTAATGGTGACCACCATTTCCTTCCACTTCTCCTGGACAAAGTACACGATGTGCTGCCTCGGCTAGCGAATCCAATGCTTCAGCGCGCTCCGGAAAACGCATGTATGGCAAATATCGACATATTCGATGGATTTGGCAACGGCGGAATGGCTCAGCCACCTATGTTGACTGACTTTAAGACCGAGCCGTACACGTCGAATGCGGTGCCACATTTGCAGGATATTCCGGCAGTGGATTCAAACAGCTCCACTGCTGGATCCGATCTGAAATCTCCTTTCCCGATGGCCAGTTCACCCGCGGTCATGTCTCCTAGCGGGGAGTATGCTCCAAATACGGAGTTCAACTCGATGCCTGAGATGCTGATGAGCCCCATAGGCCAGCCACAGCAATCCTCTCTTGGCCACCCAGGGACAATGAACAATCAGCAACCACATCATCAACACCAGCTTCACAGCATGGTACCCCAAAATATAAATCAAAACCATCATTTGAATGGTCCGATGTCGGTCGACATGCATAACAACCTGACAAATGGGTTGAACCAAACAACCAACTACATTAACGTAGGTCAACCGCAGAACCAATCCTACAATCAATCAAACCAGAATATGATGAACAACATCATGCATCGGACTCCTCCTCAACGGACCAACAGTTTCATAATACACCAGCATCAGCCCACTCAAATACCTAGGACGGTAGGGGATTTTCATGCATTGCAACGGGCTAATTCGGAAAACGTTGCCATGAATCCGATATCATTACGACAAATGCAACCTGAGATGGATTTCAGTAGCTTGCCTGGACCTTGAAAGGTCGGCTATACACCTAAACACGTACTATTTCACTATCACGTGGTGGTTTGAATGAGTGTGGCACACATGCTGCTGGATTCGTCGGCATCCCCGAAGCGTTAAGTATTCTGGTTGCTGTTCTCGTTACCTTTCTTGTACATATATTATTATTCTTTTTGTCATTGTCTTTTCAGCTATATGGGAGCATTTAAGGTTATATGTGCCTGCTATTTGGAGCCTCAGTCTCCTCATCACAGGGTAAAAGTACTATGACAAATCCGATTGTCATACGAAACTTAACACTGAAGGAATTCGATCGAGAGGTATTCCCCTTTGTTAAACTCGCCTGGATTCCTTTTATTGAATACGCTGGCGTTTATGGTATATGTATTTGGGCTAGGGGGTCTGCATTTTATGATATGTCTTGGGATCTTTAAGATCTTAGGGCATTTATATGGCATAGTATGGGAGTTTTATCGACGAAATATCTTATGGTCAAGAGGAGGATACTTACAACGCCAAAATAGCGTATACTGAAGAATGGAATCATGAAGTGGAAGAGACGATGAGCTGGATGATTGGAGACGGGTGTGAACTAAACATGTACAGCGTAGCGAGTTGGCACTAGATAGCAAACAATATGGTATTCTTATCAAAGTGCCGTCAATCAAACCACGTTACTATTAGGAGAACTCAAGCGCGGCGGTTCCTTGCTACGAGGAGAAAGTGGTTGCTAGGTTTCAACAGCTATACTTAGGTTCATCGATGCGATGTGAGAGCCACGATTTTAGCCCTGTTTCACGATATAGATTAAGGAAAAGGTGGGATCGAGGGACGAAAACACAAAGGACTGTCCGTACGACCCAGCTCCATCATAAGATGAAAAGGCGTATTTGACGAGACTCACTACTACGCCCTCAAAAGGTCTAAGGTATGCATCCCCGGCATGATAATCACGACTTGGATATATGACAAGTAAATATTGTTCCAATGATTTGCCGATGGATGCCCATTAATGCGTGCGGAGCATTTGGCCTGTGTATATGTAGAGGGTACAGGGGGCAACCTATTTATCCAGGGACGCATAAAACGCGTGGCTGCGCGATATCTGAGCAAAACGTGAAGCAGCTTGCTAGTAAGCCTATTGGCCTAAACTGTATAGACACATTCTGATGGTTAGCGAGACGAAGTCTTTCAATAATTCAATGGGGGCCTCATAATGTGCGTCGTTCTTGAGTCAACGAGCCTGTTGAGGCGATGGGAAAGCGAGCGAGGTGTTTGTTTGCATGCGGCCTTTATAGCCGGATAACGGATTCCTGATATTGGATACTGAATATAGTGTGGATTGATTAATAACACTTTTATCTCTGGGTTCTGAGTGTACCGTACTCGGTGCTGTCCGAAAGGGGTCAGACATTGCGACGTGGTGATGCCGCGTCCAAAATTTCCGATTTTAATCTAGGGATATAGATAGATAGTCACGAAACATCGCGCGGCCGAGCAAGGCAGATGCACGATGACGATCTTTACCCGTTCGCTGGATGACCGATAGCTGGTGTGGGATAACTCCGATACAGACCATAGCCCCGAATCGCAAAGATAGAGATAGCGATATTTTTGTTGGGGTTTTCGAGATCACCATGATGATCCCTATGGTGCCTGTCGATCTATTTCGCTTTAGTCTGGCCGCTTAGAACTTGGACTGGACGTGGTATGGTCTATAGGGACAGGAAAGGTCACGCTTCTGTACTGATGACTCGGCTAGAGGTGTTATCGCGTTTATGAGACTCGGTATTGGAGTTCGGAGGGTTTACTCGTAGAACTTCCGCCAGTCCTCCTATCTTCCATATCAGGCAATTTGCGCTTCTCTCCGATCTGCTCGCATCGTCCATCCGTCTTCGTCGACGGCGATCCTCTAGCCACACTCCGAGAAGACATCGAGGAGGCGCCAGGATGAAGATGACGAGGATGAAGCTCCTTCTGCCTCTCCTCCTATGCCTCGGTAGCGGTAGCCCCGTCATCTCGGCCCCGTCGCGCCACCACTCCCGCCAGGGCTGGTCCGTCGGCTGGTGGTCGTCGGAACTACAGCAGTACGGCTGCCGGCCTATCATCTTCGTCTTTGCTAAGGCGACGTATGAGCCGGGGAACTTGGTACGTATGCACACACGTGAACCTCAAGTACGGAAGCCTCTTCATGGGGTATCATGAAAGATGCCGGCTGGGGATATTCCTCAAGAGGATTTCGCTGATAATATCTTTTTTTCTGGTTTGCGCAGGGCACTACCATCGGCCCAACATTATCTGATGGGCTCAAGACCGTGTTCGGCGTGACGAATGTCGCGACCCAGGGTGTTGATTATTACGGTCTCATCGATGGCAACTATTACCCTGGTGGCGCGCCGCCTTGGGGGATATATGATAGTAAGCGGTGCTCACTCTCCTGGCTCGGAACTAGTGTTGCGGTGTCGATGTTGCCCCTTACGACCCATATGAGTAGTGTGTATGATTGCGAACTGAACGTCCGCGCTTAGTGCAAGCTATCATAACCTCGGCGGCAGCCTGTAACCATTCCAAGATCGTTGTATCGGGATATAGGTAAGATTGACTCCCTGCTGCCTCCTTTAAGGCGAGAACCCAGGCGCCGCCACATCACGCATAGCCGCAGCCGCTGACTCCACAAACCACAGCCAAGGCGCGGCCATAGTCCACCGAGCCATCGAAGCGCTGCCGGAGGAGACGCGGGCGCGGATCGCGGGCGTAGTGACGTTTGGCGACACGCAGACGCTGCAAGACGGCGGGCGCATCGCGGGGTACCCGGCCGACCGGACGCTGATCATCTGCAACTCGGGCGACATCATCTGCTCTGGCTACATGGTGCCCATCTACCCCGTGCACTGGGACTACGTGAAGTGGGTGCCGACGGCGACGCTGTTCCTCGCGCAGACGATCCTCGCCGCGAACACCGTCGACCCCTGGCCCAATGGGAGTCTCGTCCTAAATCTCTCGGATGTCGGAGAGCTGGGGCCTGGGATCGATGAGGATCGGCCGGTGAGTCATCTTCTGTTGTTCGTGTCTTCTTGCTTTGGTGATCTTTGGAATCTTCATTTCCCTTTTTGAATCAAGACTGTGGTGTCCTGTACTGTAGTAGCTGACGCCGAGATTTTAGGTGCCTACAAGACTGGTTGCATTTCCTGCGCCGCCGGCACCGACGGGTTGATGGTGGTTACGCTATGTGTTTTCGTGGATTATATATGTGGAGGTCAGAGAATGGTTTGTCCCAACTCGTTCAAACAGCGATTCATGATAGACTTCCCATAGCATTCTATTTCGCGATAGAAATCTTGGCTTGGCTTGGCTTGGCTTGGGAGAGAGTATTCTTCATAGATAGTGAGAATCAATTAGGTCACTGTCAGACATGGCCCCTGGCTAGCAGCTCCATACTAATAACCGAATGCGAGAGATTGAGCCGATGGCGAAACGGCAATGGGCTAATCCACCGCGCCGAGTTAAGCCGACGCCGTTCTCCGCCCACCCTCTCCACTGCACGGAGGAGTTCTCGGTCTCGGGATGCGCGGAGATGACCTCGACCTCACTATAAGTGGTCTTAGGTAAGCACATAAGAGTATTGTGGTAAACACTAATAGAAAGGGGCATCTAGAGAAGAATCTTGCGTCAACTCATACTCAATTTCATTCGCAAAAAGTATCTGCGTCTTGGAATCTAACATCTCACCGCTTAACTCGCCCAATTCTCATCAAGCACATACATACCGCCATCATCAGCATCATGGCAGACGAGATCCCAACCATCCAGATCCTAGACAAGAAGAACTACTTCCAGCAGGCGCTGGTGCCATTACCCGATGCACTCCCCTACCCACCCCTAGGACCCTCCTCGCTACGCCTACGCACCTCGGTGCTCAGCCTAACAGTGAACAACTTCACCTACGCGGCGCTCGGCACGCTGCTGAACTGGTGGGACGTGCATCCTCTCCCGAAAGAGACACCCGCCCCGTACAACGACCCCTCCAAGTACGGACGCATCAGCGCATGGGGCTACGCCGAGGTCCTCGAGTCCACGGTAGACTCGATCCCGCGCGGGAGTCATCTATGGGGGTACGTGCCTCTCGGCACGCTGGCGCAGGATCTCGAGGTGCGTCTGCACGACGACATCACGGACCAGGTCTTCGTGACCAAGAGCTACAGACAGCACGTCATGCCCATCTACAACCGCTACTTCGTCTACACGCCCTCGTCGGACCGCGAGGCGGAGATAGCGCACAAGTCGTCCGCCGTCGCGCACGACGCCATCCTGCGCATCATGCACATCACCGCCTTCCTGATGGCCGACTTCGTCTTCTCCTCTGATCCCGCCCGTGTCGTGGCCCCTGGCCCCGGACCCGACGACGCGTGGAGCGCGAAGCAGGCTGATCTCCGAGATGCTACCGTCCTCATCTTCGCGCCGGGATCCAAGGCCGCTCTCATCTTCGCCTCGCTGCTGGCGCAGAGGGGCGGCGCGGAGGGTCGTCCGCGGCGGATCATCGGCGTCTCGAGCGAGGCGTCGCACGCTTTTGTCCAGGGCACGGGCGTCTATGACGAGGTGCTCCTCACGAGCGCCACGGACCCAGCTGCCGCGGTGGCGGATGCAGATGGGAGGCTCGTGGTCTTCGACTTTGGCGGACGCGCGGGCGTGGGCCCGCGCTGGGCCGCGAAGCTGGTCGAGAAGCATCCTGCCGACAAGTTCCTCTTCGTGGGCGTCGGCTCCGAGGTCCTGGATCCGTCGGCCGTCGCGCAGGTCGCGGCCAGGACGCAGCAGACGCCGCCGTTCCCCGCGATACGCGTCAACGCGGACGACATGCAGCGGCGCGCGATGAAGAACCGGGGCGAGGCGAAGTATTGGGCTGAGGAAGGAGAGTCGTGGGAGCAGTTCCGTGATAAGGGCATCAAGGGGCTGGGCGTCTCCTGGGGCGAGGGTATGCAGGATGTCATTAAGGGGTGGGATCGCCTTGCGCGCGGCGAGGTCTCGCCTAATGAGGCTTTGGTTTATAAGCTGTAGGCTTGGTAACGCGATGCGGATCATCGAAGATCAGACCTCAAGGACTCTAAGATAGCGCGATATCAGCTGTTAACCTTAGAAGACAATGAACAAGACCCAACAAAGAGTTCCTGACTATTTCTTACACACAATCCATAATCCTCGTAAGAGCAATGTCAAGCTTCAAGTATATTCCATTACGCCATGCGCACTATATCCACAACTGGTACTGTAGGCAAACCTCAGTTACTCATCTCGCCTCTTCGTTGTCCTATACCCCAATGCTCCAGCCACCTGCTCGCTTGCAACTCATTCATCGACTCCATAGACCGCGAGCCTTGTTCTAAATCAACAGATTTCATTTCATTTCAATGCTCAAGAAACTCCCAACCAGCACAACAACGAATGCAACCAACTAACTGTCCCGTTCCCGAGCAGCTTCTAGAAAACCAGATGTCCCCTTCGCCCCAAGATAAAACATTGAAAGGGTATATACATGCTTGGAAAAATTCTATTTGCGGGTTCCTCTACTTTTTAGACCTGGGCGCACCGTTGCCGCCCATCTTGACTTTTTGAGCCTGTGTCACATGTTAGCTCGGTGCTCGCGCTTGATAGTTGGATATCTTCACTTACATCTCTCGCAAACTCTAGACTACGTATTGTCTCGTTCTCATTTTCCTTGAGCGGACTAACCATGACAAACATAAGCGTCCTGCAGCCCTTGCCCAGAGACGGGCGGAGTAGTTGCGTCAAGGTGTACGAGCGGAAATCAACACCCTCCGTCTTGCCCTGACCGAGACTCGATAGCACGGTCCGTAAGTAGCTGAGGGAACTGTTGATCTCGACACCCTCCTTGTAGCCCTGTGGCGGGCCGTCCTTGTCGGGCTTTTCTGAGCCGGCCAAGTCGATCAGGTTCAGCGTGCCCTTCCGTGTCTTGATCACCTCTCCGTTCTCGTCCCTCTTCACGCCGCTCACCTTGAGCACGAGAATCGAGTGCGAGCGTGAGGACCGGTCGTTCTTCACCGTGGCCGCCACGTGCCGGTTGGTGTCGGCCGTCTTGATCATCGCGTCGAGGCCCGCCGCATCGTTGAGCAGCGTGAAATCGTGACCCTTGATCTTAAGCTCGTCTCCGATGGGATCCACGGTCAACGGCTCGGGCTTGGAGTGTCGCGACGCGAGCAAGTCGTAGAGTTTATCCTGGTAGACTTCCAGGTAGCTGCCCTCCACCGTGTACTCCCAGCCCAGCGTCTTGAGTCTCTCCATCTCGCTGAAGATCATGCCCTGAGTCCTGGGGATCACTCCGTCGTCGCCGTCTCCCGCGCGCTTGCTCATGGTGAAAGTCTTGCCCGAGCCCGTCTGGCCGTAGCAGAAGATACACACTTTCTTCCCGTCCATGACGGATTGCACGAGCTGACTAATCTCGTCGAACACGTCGCCGTTGGTACACTTCTCGTCGAAGACGCGCTCGAAGTTGAAGTCGCGTGGCTTTCCGGGTAACATTTTCCCAGGTTCTGTAGGGTCCTCTCGAAGCGTAGGGATCGTTAGCCCGTCAATTTTGTCCCCATCGATTTCGTTCCATTGCGGCTTGAACGGTATGAGGGCCTCTTTTGCGGGATCTGAGGGTGGCTTAATACGGCACATGACTCGGATATTTCCCTTGAGTTCTTGCACTTGCTCGAAGAGCCTGTGACGTCTTTCTTCTTCCTTGATTAATCTCTCTCTCAGCAAGGCAGTCTCCTCGGCAATCTGTCTTTCCGCCGCCAACTTGATATTCTGGATTTTGAGCTCGCAGTCAGCCTGCAATTTCTTGGAATTCTCCTCCAAGGTCTGAATACGCTCTGATTTCAAGTCAAGAGTAGAACTCAACAGGCTAATTTGCCCGCCGAGATGTCCTTTATCTTTCGAAAGTCTCTCTTCGGCGTCTTCAGCCCTCTTCCTGAGTCGCTCGATGGTTTCGTTGTTCCCATGGATCAGTGTCTGGAGTTCAAACTTTTCATTGTTGGCTTTTCGTAGCTCCTCCTCGATCCTCCGCAAATCACTATCGCGTCGTTGAAGGGCCTCCTGCAGTAATCGTACTTCATGTTCATGGTCCCGCTTTTGTCTTTCGACAGTACTCCGTAATTCCTTGTTGTCTTGTGATAAGTTTTCTAGACGGGCTTCCGCTTCGGCTCCGCACCGACTTTCAAATTCTTGTTGAAGTTTTTCGTTTTTGTCCATCTCTCTCCTAAACTCCTCGGTTCGTCTTTCGAGCTCTCTATTGTGGTCCTCTTCCAGGATTTTGTACCGTCGCTCATACCGCTCTTGTTGCTCCTCCAGGTTATACTGGAGTCTGCTAGCTTGTCGTTCGGCATCATGGAGCTGGTCTTTGAGACGTGTTTTATCTGATTGTAGTTCATTCCTCTCATTTTCCAGGGCGGTCACTTTGCGATGTCAACGTTATGAGCTCGAAAAGGCTGCCTCGTCAATTTGCAGTACTCACCTCTCTTTTTCGACAACTCAAGCTCTTCCTTGACGCCAACAGTGTTGATCTCAGCAGTTTCCACGAATTTCTTGAATTCTGTAAGTTTGCGATCTATTTGCCCGACTCTGTCGTCGATATCGTTGACTAAAAAGTTCGTCACGTTAGAGAATCTATTTACAAACGGTGCTTTAGTTGGCGAAGGGGATTGTGCGCATTGAGCAGACTTTATAGCCTTCAATGAATGTTCAAGATCTTCAAGATCTTCAAGATACTTTCTGCTAGCAGGAGTCTCTAGAGCCACTTGACTATCTTGGGTTTCTTGGTTGATATATCGTGGCATATGTGGTGTACGGTTTCCATTCTTGCGTGGTGTCTTGGGAGGTTGAGGTAAACCGGATGACGCAGCACTCGCATTTTTCCTGGAACTCGCTTGATTTCCTTGCTCCTGTATACTCATGTCGTCAAGGGATAACCTTGACACTGTTTCAGTTATCGCGACGACGTCTCGCTCTTCCTTTATTGGTATACAACTCGACTTTGAGCTTGATAGGCCTAGTGTGGATCGATTCTTGCGTAATCTTTGGCTAGACTTCTTGCCGGTGTCCTGGGATGCAGATAAAACTATTTCTTGGGAGACTGTACCATTGCTGTTTTGTCCGCCATTCCTTGTTTCCATCGAAGTCGCGGGTCGGACAGGTCTAGTGGCCGACCGTGTTCTCGTATGCGATCGGGACGGCGGTCGAGCGCTAGGCCCAATGCTATTGCCATAACCGCTGTTGGATTTAAAGATACTATTAGAGTGTTGTCGGGATCCTCCGTTACTCGTGCCTATCGGCTGGTACTGTTCAAGGTTAGTGTAATGAACGGACTGGTTTGGAAACTGGTGTTATGTGGTGTAAACAATCATCTTGTAGCTAGAATTCGTCCGAGAGAGTAGTCGCATGAGGGGTGCTGTCTAATGTTGATGTAGAGCAGAGCTATTCTGCAGCCCGCAACGCTTTGTATTCGAGAATTGCCTCACTTACTAGGTCTACTAAAGACGACCCTTTAACAGCCTTTGCGCCCGGTATAGACGTACCCGCAGGCCTGCCCGAGTATCCGACACCGTTGCTCAACGGCTTCCGCTTCGCGTCTGACGTTACTGCTGTACTGCTATGAGCCGTTGTTGTCTTCGACGATGTGGGAGTTATTCCTACCTGGAGCCGGGGCATTGCGCTTCACCCCGCCTGTATGTGTGTACTGAGCGCGGGCATTATTCTGCGATTCGGAGGCCTCGAACAGACCTGAGCCGTGGACCGATGCGGAGAGTTGAGGCAACTTTGTCGGCTGTTTGATGCCGGTGGGACGAGACTGTTAGGCAGAGGGTCAGTCAATATTCAACAGCGCGATCGCGTGGCAGAGAGGCAGCATACCATATTCTCCTCCATTGTGTATGGCGACGCTGGATGACGAAGGCAGCGAGAGAATTTCCAACGAAATATTATGAGCGTAGGCCAGCTTGGCGATGGCAAGCATTGAACGCGGGAGCCAAAGCTTCAAATGCTAAGAAAGGGTGCGGTGCGACCCGGCAGGCCTCGACGTTGAGGGGAGAGGACGTATTTCCATAGATAGGCAGATAGGCGCTAGATGATTGGGACCCTTGTTGGCGTCGCACGCGAATACCTAATGCTTAGATATGCTGCTATGCTCCGAAGTGGCCGCCAGACTGTTGACACAGATGGAGTCGCTAGTTTGTTGACTGCTTCGCTACCTATCAGCACAGTGCCTGTGCTTATCTGGGCGCTGTTGGTCGGGCAACGCTCTAAATAGGCATAGTCGTTAAACTCGGAAGTGGACCCCAAAAAATACAGTATATCTACAGTACTTAAACAGTCTTGTGTCAATTCCCCAGACCCATTTATTTAGCGTGGCCCGAGCTTCGAGGTCCTTCACATGTCAATCTGGAATCTTGGTCTCTCCCGCTGTTGTCTCTCTCTGCAAATGATGAAATAGGTGCCCTGTGTGCCCACCATCCCACCAGTTGGTACCACGAAGCTACCTAGTTGAAGGCTCCCATTTTGCACCAGATGCGGCTTTGACATTTTGCATGAGAGAGCGCTCCACATTATAGTATTGGAGAGAGCTCTAGAAATTTTTATCCTTGCTCTAAATCAGGTTCGAGCGGCTGGCCTTGATGTTAGCCAACCGCCAACCCCTCGATACCTTACAACACGGGCCTGTTCATGCTCTTCTCGCCGGCACTCTGCTCAAACGCCTCACATCAGCATAGATTGATAAGACTCGTCATCACTAGCAGTCCTTCGTGATTGATACATCATGGAGAAATACAGCCAGTTTCGGGATAGAGGTAAGCAAGCTCGACGCACCCTCGATTGAAACACCCCCATGGCTAACAGGAACACCGCTCGTCATTAGGCTCGGGCATATCGCCCTTCCTCCCAGCCGCGACCCCGACATCGATCATGTCCAAGGTCCTCGGCGTGTGGATTTTCGCCTTCAGGCTCCCAGTGTTGGTCCTATACTGCGCCGCCTACTTCCTCGTACTAGACCACCTCCCACTGCCACAATTCCTGCGGAAGCTCAACCTATGGGCGTTGCTGGGCATCCCCGGCATCTGGTGGGTTGACCTCCAGCTCGACGGCGTGAAGCGCGGGTCCCTCTCGCAGCAGCCCGCCGACCGGTTCCCGCGCGAGCGCGCCGTCATCGCTGCCCAGTTCACGAGCCCCGTCGACGCCGTCTACCTAGCCGCCATCTTCGACCCCATCTTCGTCGTCTCGTACCCGCGCACCCGCAAGGTTCAGCGCGTATCCCTATTCCGCGCCATGGCCCTCGCGCTCGCACCGCCCCCCACCACCGCCCCGGAAACGGGACTGACCACCCTCCGCGCCCTCGTCGAGCAGAACCCGCACCGCGTCGTCGCCGTATTCCCCGAGATGACCACCACGAACGGCAAGGGCATCCTCCCCTTCTCGCCGTCCCTGCTGTCGTGCCCCGCCGACGCCACCATCTTCCCCGTCAGCATGCGCTACACGCCCGCCGACATCACGACCCCTGTCCCGGGCGCATGGATGGCATTCTTGTGGAACCTACTTAGCAAGCCGACGCACTATATCAGAGTTCGCGTGGCCGAGGGGGTCTCCAACACGTCGGTCGCTACTAATGGAGTGACCCACCCCGAGATGGAGGGCCGGGCGGGAAGCGGGGGCGATGGTGGAGAAGACCTCACCCCGGAAGAACGGCGGCTTCTAGACCACGTCGCCGACTCACTTGCCAGACTCGCTAGGAACAAGCGCGTGGGCCTGACGCTGAGCGATAAGGCCGCTTTCGTCGAAGTCTGGTCTAATGGAAAGGGAAAGAAATAAATCATACCCGGTGATGGTTCTGAGACTTATAGGTTTATGCGCTGCTAAGCTGAAAAGTTATGCGCTGTTTTGGGACCCGAGGGACTTTTGGGCCGGTATAAGGTTTGATGTTGTTCATGAAAAGCGAACTCCCGTCGAAATAACTTGATATGCGGTTAAACCCTAACTCAAGTTAGAAAGCTGGTAAGCTTCTATAGGCGAAACACTGCAGTAATCATCAATCATGCTGTTGATTCTCAGTAAGATGCGAGGTAACCCTACACATTGGCATTGAGCGTGAGTAAAACATGACAACATCTTCTTTTGATTTGCCTATTCCAAATTCCAATGCAAATTGCGCCCTTTTTGTCTTATCCGGATTCATTCATACCGGCTTAGGCCGTTTGTATATATTTACATGCATGATATAATTGTCATCTCCGCCTCAAAAGATACAGCGAGTGTCTTCGTATAAGCCGTCTTCCTGCTTTCCCATTCCGTCTGGTATCATCGCACCCCTTTCTATCCTTCCTGTCGCTTTTCGATCTCCGTCCTATGAAGTTCCCGTCGTCACACATCCTTGGCTAGCGTCACTAACCAACTTCGCATACTTGGTGAGGGTGCCTTGCGAGTATCGCGGCGGGGGCGGTGTCCACTCAGCCTTGCGCCGTGCCATCTCCTCATCGCTGACGTCGCAGTCGATAACGCGCTTCTCGGCATCCACAGTAATAACATCGCCGTCCTTTAGTAGGCCGATGGGCCCGCCCTCAGCGGCCTCGGGCACGATGTGGCCGATCAGGAAACCGTGGCTACCGCCTGAGAAGCGACCATCCGTCAACAGAGCGACGTCATTTCCGAGCCCGGCGCCCATAATGGCCGATGATGGCTTCAGCATCTCAGGCATACCCGGGCCGCCTTTAGGTCCCTCGTACCGAATCACGACGACCGTCTTCTCGCCCTTCTTGATCTCACCGCGCTCCAGGGCCTCGATGAAGTCATTCTCCTGGTCGTAGCACTTGGCCTTGCCGGTGAAAACGAGACCTTCCTTACCCGTGATCTTGCCGACTGAGCCACCGGGTGCGAGCGAGCCGCGCAGGATTTGGATGTGGCCGGTAGGCTTGATCGGATTCGAGAAGGGACGGATGACGGCCTGGTCCTTAGGGAACGATGGCCACGATTCTACGTTCTGCTTCATCGTCTTGCCGGTTACGGTGATGCCGTTGCCTGAGATGATGCCTTCGCCAATGAGGAACTTCAGTAGCGACGGTGTACCGCCAATCTTGTATAGGTCTTCGAAGACGTATTTGCCTGAGGGTTTTAGGTCAGCCAGGAAGGGCGTTCGGTCCGAAACGGCTTGGAAATCGTCGACGGTAAGTTTGATGCCCACGGCGTCGGCGATGGCGATCAGGTGCAGCACGGCGTTAGTGCTGCCTCCGAGGATGTTGACGACGACCATGGCCTCCTCGAACGCTTCTCTCGTCAAGATGTCCTTGGGTTTGATATCCTCTCTCATTATGTTCTTGATGGCCTCGCCAATGTTCTTGCACTCTTCGACCTTGGCCTTTGACTCGGCGGGGCTACTACTACTTCCAGGGAGGGTCATGCCCAGCGTCTCGGCGGCCGAAGCCATCGTGTTTGCCGTGTACATGCCACCGCATGCGCCGCTGCCGTTGCAAGCGTGGCGGATGATGTCGAATCGTTGTTCCTCGTTAATTTCACCCGAGATGTATTGTCCGTATGCCTGGAAGGCGCTGACCATGTCGATGGTCTTGCCGTCCATAGTGCAGCCGGGCTTAATGGTACCTCCGTAGACCATGATACTGGGTCGGTTCACGCGACCCATAGCAATCAGGACACCAGGCATGTTCTTGTCGCAGCCCGGCAGAGAAATGTTGGCGTCGTACCATTGGCCCTGCATGACGGTCTCGATACTATCGGCGATAATCTCTCTGCTCTGCAGAGAATACCGCATACCGGTAGTCCCCATAGAGATACCATCGGATACACCAATAGTGTTAAATCGGTAGGGAACAAGGCCGGCTTCTGCGACGGATTTCTTGACGACGGCTGAGAGGTCCATAAGGTGCATGTTGCACGGGTTGCCCTCCCACCACACAGATGAAATACCGACCTGGGCCTTCGACATGTCCTCCTTCTCCAAACCAGTAGCGTATAGCATGGCTTGCGAGGCACCCTGCGACTTGGGCTGTGTGATATGGCGCGAGATCTTGTTGAGACCCTCATCGGATCGGCGAGCAGGAGTTGTGCTGAGGTAACGGCTATTGTGAAAGGTCAGCTAAAGATCAATTCAAAGAGTGTCGTAGAGCGTCCAGCCGTACGCATGATGCCTTGATGCAGTGATCATTGGCCGGCCCAGAGCTACCGGGGCTCGGGCACGGAGAAGGTTGCAAATGGCCATGGCTAGAAGCTTGAGGGAGCTTCCAGGATGTAATTGACAAGCAGGGAGGCCAGATTGAATCCACGGGGCACTCTCAATACACCATGCAACAAGTCAATTGAATGGGTGCCGACAAATTGGATAGACTTCTGCGGATTGGAAGTAGGTTCCAGCCAAAAAAAAAGTTGCGGTGACGTGAGGTATTGCAAGTGACGAAGCACAAAAAAATCTGGGCGAGGTCGGCGAGCAGCTATTCAGAAAACACCTGCGTCACGTAGCACAACTACGCTGCACCCGCCCCGCACTAATGCACCAAAGCTCTGTCCCCCGCCTCCACTATGACCATTACCGAGCTTTTTATTTGCCCAGTCTTCCCCATAGTTTACCCGGGGCCCCAACTCGCCGGTTTCGCTCTTCTGAGTTGAAGTTGCTTGAGCCCGATGTATGCACAAGAGAGAGCCGACAAATGTGTCGTGAACGATGACTAGTTTTTGGGATGCTACGTCGATTTATGTACTGGGAAGCATACTGCAGGCGAAAATACAACAGTTCTGCCGTTGTGCAGTATATATATACTTGCATGATGATAAGAATCTCCCCGCATGGAACAGAGGGTCATTAATTGGCCGGTAATTGGTGCCGCTACACAGTGCGATGATGCAAAGAGACACCCAAACCATATATTTCACTATTCTAAGTTGACTATTTGATCTTTGATATGGCTTCTAAGTTATATTAGTATTATAAGACATATGTAAATGCAGAAGTGAAAGTATGAACGTGCCTATCAGAACTCTTGCTCAAAATAAGTGCTGTCTTAAGCATCAGGCATAACTAGAGATATCTAGCGTTTATTGCTGATGGCCCCAACGCAGACCCAACGTTCGACCAATTATTTATTTCATTCTATAAACCAGGAACGGGTTACATTGTCCTAATCAACTCCACACCAGCACAGTTGTACCGTGGAAGTGATCGGCTGTCTTAGTGACTTTTCCTCAACCCAATCACGCATTACGTCGTGGGTTACTAGATAAAGCAAGAATCAGCAATGTCTCCCTCTTCCTCTCTGAAGAAACCTCGTAAGTTATCGCGGAAGAGGTAACCGCAGGTTGTCGAGGCAGTCAATTGCGAAGCCACCATGTTAAATACGACATTCCGCCCAAGGAGGCCAACCCTCGAGAAAAGCGACGAACCGGAGGGTAATGGCGACATTCGAAATACTCGGAGAATCTCCGATGGCATTTTTCATCCCAACGTAGATATAGATGATGATGAACGGTCATACCGAGGATTGCCGGGAGATGTATTCGGGCGCGAAGATGGCCACGATATAAAATACAAGAGGTTGAGCTGGCCACTCGTCGCTGGACTAATGATTACAGAGGTCGTGTCCAACGGCATGCTCACGTTACCGAGCAGTCTGGCGGCTGTCGGGCTCGTCCCCGGGATTCTTGTCCTCTTGTTCTTAGGAGCTTTCGCGACTTATACAGCATCAGCGTTAATAAAATTCAAACTGCGTCATCCAGAAGGCGAGTGGCTGCTTCTAAGACTTTGAAAAGGTGCACTGGGCTGACCGCTGAAGTGCACAATATGGGAGACGCGGGCTTGATTCTTTTCGGACCTATAGGGAGGGAAATACTCGGTGCAGGAACTATCATCTTCGCCATATTCACGACGGGGAGCCAGATACTGGCCGGCCAACTCGCCCTGAGCGTTCTTTCCGAGGATAGCTTGTGTAGGGTTACATTTGCAGGTATCTTTGCCGTCGCGGTGATGCTCGCAAGCTTTCGGAGGACACTGGACGCTCTAGGATATCTATCTCTTGCAGGTGGCCTCTCGATTGTCGTTGCGGGCATTGTTGGGCTGGCTGGTGCTGGTGCTGCCCCTGTACAGCCTGGCGACATCCAGATCGCTGTCGCGAGTGACTTCGTGTCTGCGTTTAGTGAGTGAAATAATGGCCCATCCAACACAGTCTAAGAGCAAGGCTCGGCTGTTCTAGCATCGGGTGCCATGCGTACTCACGGATGAAGTCCGCGCAAATCTTAGCAAGAAACGAATTCACTGACTTCAGAAATTTCAAGTCAGTGTAACGAATGCTGTGTTCGCCTACTCCGGGCATTCCATGTTTTTCCTGCTCATTTCGGAAATGAAGCGACCGCAAGACGCAATGAAGGCGGCAATAACTTTACAGATATTGGCGACATCATTATACATCGTGTTTGCTGTGGTGTCGTACTGGTATATCGGGCCAAATGTCTCCAGCCCCAGTGTTCTGACTCTAAGCCCGCTGTGGTCGAAGCTGGTTTTTGGCCTTGCCCTCCCCAACTTATTCATAGGAGCAAGTCTCTATAGCCACGTAGCGTCCAAGCTGGTCTTCATTCGCTTATTTAGGCACACAAAGCATATCCACACGCATACCATAAGGGGGTGGAGCGTCTGGACATTGCTGGTCGTTTCCGCAAATGCTGCTGCATTTGTGTTCGCCGTCAGTATACCCATTTTCAACTATCTCGTTGGTATAACCGCCGCTGCATTCGTTACATGGTATACGTATGGCCTTGCCGGCGTCTTCTGGCTTCACGACACGTACCATTTCGAAGGAGGATCTCGAGCGTGGCTTCGACGGCCTTTGATGTTGGGGCTCAATATATTCACAGTCCTCATAGGCGCATTTATTTGTATTGGCGGGTTGTATGCAACCATTGTGGCTTTGATTAGAGCGTCTGCTGCGGGCGAGCTCCCAACACCCTTTCGGTGCTGATTCATCCGTCAAGCTAAGGGAAACAATCACCGAGTTATGATCAATACATCATTTATCGATAGCAATCAGAGAAATTATCTGGTGCTTCGATAGGCAGTGATTCAACGTTCGTGGAGGAAATGCTCCGTGATACCACATCCCTGCTACTGACATTGCTATTCTCCAAACTCCCAAGGTATTACCCAGAAGATTCTTCACCAGTTATGATGTCGCTCTCCACAATATCCATAATTGCATTGGACTGTAAACAGTTTCGCCAGTACACTGACAATAGTCGCTGCAGTTGGCCCATAGCCAATGAAGTCATCAGCAGTGCGGTTCTGACGTTTACCTAGGTTCATGACGTCAACCTCTGTGAATTTCTCAATACTACACAGGAGGATATCGTGTTATATAATGTACCAGTAGAGCCGATATATTGCGTAGGAAATATCTATCCGGGAAATCGGACTTCGAGTGTTTATTCATCACAAATTCGTACTTCACGCCGAAACCTTTCAGCACACTTACATATTGTCCAATATCCAAAACGAGATCATTAAAACCCTACGACACTCTACCACAGCCTAGAATTAAAATGTCTCACAAAGCACCAAGCGCAGGTACTAAAGTCTCAGCGGGCCCGAACGATCCTATGATCACAGAGGGCCCGGGTGCCGTCAAACCCGATTCTCTGGCAGCCGAGTCGCAGGCTTTCCGCCAAGAAAACCCTACAGGCCTCGACAGCGAGCAGAACCGACCGCAAGAGGGCATGTCCGCCACAGCTCGCGCACTTGGTACCTCGAAAGCGCATTCCCAGGGAGGCATGTCGCGAGAAACGGGTAGTGAGAGCGCCGCTCATGCTGCCCCATCGTATGTCGACAACCAATTCCACCGCGATCCTAGCGGGCCCCACGGCAAGAACATAAAGGAGGACGATAGCATTGGCACAGAAGACACGGCCAAGAACGCTAGCTTCTCGGCGGAGATCGGTTCAAAAGATGACCCGAGCCTCTTAGC
This sequence comes from Xylaria sp. 218_066, assembly GCA_019843955.1. NCBI lineage: Eukaryota > Fungi > Ascomycota > Sordariomycetes > Xylariales > Xylariaceae > Xylaria > Xylaria sp. 218_066. Next base: position 158,859 of record JADKYC010000050.1, on the reverse strand, counting down.
TGAGCGTAAGTTTGAACAGCTGAATTCGGTTGCGCCCGGCTCTTCGGGGGGTCGAGAGAGGTCTACCCATGAAAAGACCACTTATGATGTTCTTGGCGATCGGGAAGCATAAACTGGGGAGCCCATATGATGGTTGCGAGGTTTCTTAGCTTCAGATGTTAGGCCCCTTGGCCTCCTTGCTCTCGAAGAGGCAATGGATGAGGCTAGTGTAATACTGTATCAAAAAAACATATCTACTTATTGTAAAATAATATGAAGTTTTTGGTGTGAGTTTGAGCAACGAACTTTGATTATTTGCTTGCTGGGGCGAGCAGCTGAACCCTAGTGCATGCATTGGCTCCTCCAAATATCTTGTATGGCAACTCATCGCCACACTTGACTGCACGCGATACCTTGATCGGGCAAGGTCTCATGATGCTGATCGTACAGCGTAATCAGAAATTGCGCGGAAGTTGGTGATTGGGCACGTATATCTACTATGCTTCCGCATATCTGCCTCCAGAGGTAGATTGACGACAAGTTCGAGCCGACGATGGAGAATCTCACAAATCGTATGTGAATGTATCTTTTAAACATATCAAAGAGCGTGCGCTACTTCTTGTCATGATATAGGTTTTATGATGGCCTATTCATTAGGAAAAAAACATCACCCGCTGATAAATCACTTCCCCAGCAAAACACAACATAATTTACTCAATATTATTAACTTGTGCATTTCACAGATGGTGCTACTCTTCTTGGCCAGCGCTTCGGCGCACTCGCCAATGGGGTCATAGTTGCAAATGTTTGCAACTTCTTCGACTGGATGACGCCCCGGTGGTGCAAGATTGCTTATGTAGTGTTTGATCATCTGTTCCGAGCACGTCGCTCAGATAGTAGCTTTGCTGCTTCAAAATTGTCGTGGCACATCCGGTGAGTGATCTAGCTAGGGAAATGATTTTATCTGCTTCCCGGATCTTGTAGAGAATCAGAGGCGCGTTCGGCCTATCACCATGGATACATCTTTTGAGGCTTAGCACTGGAAGGCTAAGATGAGAATCAAGCTACTAAAATTTCGTGTTTGTAGGATACTATGGCTCAGTGCCTGGACAGGTATGTGTATAGCATATCTTATCTGGGTTCCGAATCGGAGACTCGTTTGTATGTGATGAGCATAAGCTCTCTCGCGTTGAATGAGAAACTGCTGACACGCAATGCTGAAGTGGTTTACCACGGTGTGACGGGCAGAGGCTTAAATCTCTTATTATGGTCAGGGATATCTATCCAGAAAGACGGTCCAAGGGATGCCGTGAACAAGGTCCGGGACGAATACCTCGACTCTACGATATCTTTTCTCATCTCTTCATATTCCCTTACGCACCGCGCATTGGTGTGGAGTTTTGTGGAGTGGGCTTTCATCAGAGTGGCAATACCTTTACTATCCATTGGCGGCGTACTATATTACTTCCCGGAAGTACTACCTTTGGCTCAAACCTACTATCAAGTGCGATATCGCCTCTTTCTCTTTCTTACCAAGATCTGGGATTCGTTTGACTATGTGGAAGCACAAATCGTGGAGCGATTACCCTGGTACCTTCAGCACAGATGGTCCTCGTACCAACAGAAACGTCCTGAACGTGCGAAGCTACCCGAATATCGATATAAACCCCTAAGTGCGGGTGAGATCAGACTGCTCATCCTAAAAAGATCACCGTTCTATCCTAGCGTCATACAGGCCGAGATTGCCCATCGACCGATTTATCCACCCTCTGATTATGAAGCCGTATCATACCGCTGGGGTTCTGCAGAGTTAACCGAAGAGATTCTTGTCGACGGGCATCGGTTCTCAGTCACGAGAGCGGCTTTTGACGTGCTCCTCGCGCGTCGATCAGTGTGGAGAGAAAGAACAATGTGGATCGATGCAATCTGCATCAATCAAGAAGATATTCAAGAAAAGAGCGAACAAGTACAGTTAATGCGCAACATTTATCACAAAGCGTCTCGTGTCATCTCATTCCCGGGTAGCGACTGGCATAATAGAATTGCAGGGGCTTTCGTTTACCAACTTGTGAGTACATCGGACAATCGCCTTCCTGTTTGGTCGATAGTGGAATCATATCGTCATGAATGGTAAGTTGAAAATATAAATGAATATACTAACATTTCATCTTGTAGTGGTCTCTATCTCATCAATATGACACCGAAGCAATGGATTGGCAGGCAACACCTGAAGAAGCATCTGTACTGCGATGGAGGGCTATAGCTGATCTGTTCACAAGTGAATACTTTAATCGTGCTTGGGTTATCCAAGAAATTGCCGTGGCACAGAAGGCTGAACTTTATATTGGGGGAAGATACATCCCCTGGATGGTCTTTGCCGAGTATGTATTTCTCAGCCCTTTTGTTCATTTGCTATTTCTGGGCTTTCTCAGTCCGTATATCCCCACAAGCATTCCTAAACTCATGCTTAAGACAAGCTAAACATTGGCTACAGGGTCATGCTGTGGTGCTCCCGTAAGTAATTCAAATTGAATATTCGTCCTCAAATTACGAATTAGATGCATGTTCCCTAATTATATACGCTTTAGACTCGAGTCGAAGACATATGTTGACTGGTAGCCATGATAAGGAAAGGCGCATATGGCGACCAGGCCGCAGCTTCGAGAACATCCTTGTTATGACGACCCTGCGCCCAGAGGCAGAAGATTGGACTGGCGCAATCGGAAGTTTCAGAGACCTGATTGACCTGGAAAAACTTCTTTATCTCACATTCAATTTCCGAACGGCAGATCCCCGTGATAAAGTATTTGGTTTGATAGGGATTGCAAGGAGCACGGGGGACGTAGCCGACATCACACCAAACTATAGTCTTTCCGTTGAGCAGGTCTTCCAGAGTACCGCGCGAACGCTCTTCTCGCTTCCGGGTGAGCGCCCAATAGTCCATATTTTGGCTTTGGCGGGGACGGGATTTTCTGATCGCTCTAGAGCAATGCCATCTTGGGTGCCGGATTTTAGCGAGAATCGCATTAACTATCCGTACTCGGATATCGCGGAACTACACAGAGGCACGCGCTTCCGAGCTTCTGGAGACTTGACCCAAGACTTAAGGGTTCATGATAATGATGCTAATTTGCTCGTAGTAAAGGTTATCACGCTCGACAAAATACTAGATTCCAGCAAATTTGGTGCATTAGACTGGGGGCTTGAAGACTTTGAGGTGGCCGATACGTTCAAGACAATCCGAATACTACACGGGTTTGTTGACGCTACGTTTACGCTATGCAAAAAACACTTCGAATCATCCGATATATCGGATGATTTGATATCCGAAAGGCTGTGGTCGGCATTTATCAGTGGGCTTATTGAGCGAAAGCCTGCAGACGCGAAGTTCAAAGATGTATTTCGGCACTGGTGGTTGAACTTAGGCCTCGTTGCTAGTGCGCGAAACCCCTCTCACTACAACAAGCTTATCAAGGATGGAGCGCTAGGTGATGGCTGGGCCTTCACGTCTGACGGATCAGATACCCAATACCAATACAGCGTTGTAGAGGCTTGTTTCGGGAGAAAGATGGCTATTACAAGCTCTGGCCGCCTATGCATAGTGCCGCCCTTGACGAAGGCCGGCGACTCGGTCATCATTCCGTTAGGTTCACAGACACCATTCCTTATAAGGGAACGTGAAGGCGAGTCTGAGAATGTTCGCTGTGAATTGGTCGGTGAGGCCTGGGTAGAAGGCGTCATGCATGGTGAAATGATAGGAACTGCGGATGAAGAGCTCATTCGGATCATTTAGGCGGCCCGACCAACTTCACTTGTTCCGGATATCCTAAGAAGACAGCTATGATATTCATTAAAAATCCAGTCTATCTCTAGTGCCGTTAAGCATCCCGGACCGTTGATGTAGTCGAAAAGGAGATGAAGCACACAAATGCCCTGGTATCGGTCAAAGGGGGGAATTTCCTTTTGCCCTAAATTATATCACAACACCTTCGCTGACGATGATGGTCGGTCGAAGGTTGTAACGGGACCGTAGAGAGGCATTTTCGACACACCCTTGCGCTCCTGGGAAGGTATTATCATGTATCATATTCCACCATCAACGGCGGCCCGACGACACAGGTGAAATTACTTTATCAAAGATAAATGTGGGTATTTCGGGAACGGACAGACAGGGAGGGTCACTCAATTTGCTTGGGCGCTACGGGCAGGGCCAACGAGGTACACCGGTACATTTATCCTGAAGTACCCCTGGTGCTTGCGAACTATTTTATTCGTTTGGAGGGTTATAGGTGAAGACATAAGTAGCACCTTCATTTAGGCAGTAAAGTTGAGGTGCGTACGTGGTTTCGTTTCTCATTCCACCTATTACTCTGTGTAAAATCGTGTAGATGTAGCCCTCAACTATACCACACGTAGTCACATTTGGTATGGAACGTCACATAACAGTCAATCCCTATTAGGTACCGTACGACACTATTCTATTTTTCTAATATATTCCCGGCCGCATACTATATTTTCGGTATTGCGCTATCGGCGCACGAACTGGTGTCGGCCTGATAATCCTCCGAACCGAAGCGATATAAGTGTTATCGATCTAAAGCCTGTGCTTGACACTGCTCAACTGATAAGAATGTTTGTTGAGGCTGTAATTGGAAATGGATGACAACGTACCATACTATAGTAGACACCTCGTTTCTGAAGTAAGGAAGAGTGAGTGCCTGTCTCAAGGACCTGGCCATCCCCCAGCACGAAGATTATGTCGGCATTTTGAATCGTAGCGAGTCGATGAGCAATTACGATCATGGTTCGACTTTTCTTCGTTCGCTCGAATACAACTTGAACCATCTTCTCTGTTTCCGAGTCCAGATTCGAAGTTGCTTCATCTAATAACAAGAGGTGGGGATTGCGGATAAGGGCCCTTGCGATAGATATTCTTTGTCTTTGGCCACCAGATAGCAAGATGCCTTTAATTCCAACCTTCGTATTGTATCCGTTTGGCAGAGAGACGATGAAATCATGAATCTCGGCATCCCGACAAACCTGATGCAAGGTACTATCTGTAATAGAATCGGCGTTTACTCCAAGGAGAATGTTTTCACGAATTGTACCATCAAATAGTGATGGCTCCTGGGCTACCAGAGATATTGCCTTACGATAGTCTGTGATGTCAATATTTTCGATGTCAATACCATCCAACATTATCTGGCCAGAGGTGACTTGATAGAATCTGTAATTCTTTTAGCATTTGTTTGAATTTTTTCAAGAATCGTCATGTCGAAGGTGTTTATTTACCTTTCCAAAAGTGAGATGATACTGGTCTTTCCGCAACCTATCCAAGGGTCAGTGAATCCTGTTGTAGTTGCAACAAAGCACCTACCCGAGGGGCCAACGATGGCAGCAAACTGCCCCCTTTCAATCTGGAATCGTCAATACTGCTTCAAATATGGCGATCATTTCACTACTTACAGTCATATTCAAGCCGTTCAGTACAGGCACATCTCTTGTTGGATACTTGAACCATACATCTCGTAGTTCAATTGTTACACCTCTATCATTATCGCTGTTGGTGTTGAGGTCTAATGGAGCGCCAGCGCCGCCAGTCCGATCCGGCACTCGCATTTCTTGGATCCTGTTTGCTGCTCCTGCAGCTTGTGCAATATCTTCCGATGTGTTAATACGCATGTAATATTTTAGGATTATCGTAAGAACAACTTACTTGGAGCAAAGCTAAGCCATTGGCCTGCGCCCATAGCACCCTGTATGGCAGTTAATCCAAGCCCCGAAAGATTCTCTATCATAAGCTCACCTGCACGACAGCTATGTATACAACCACTAAGATACGATCAGCGGCGATCAATGCGTAGTTGTGTTTAACTCACAGTAATTGAAGGTCATGTACTCTCCGCTGATGAGAAGTGTCCCGCCGTACCTATGTAAAGGCATTAGCATGGTGTATCACAGGGGGCAGAAAACGGTGTACCAGAGTACGAATGCCATAGCGAGCAATGGGAGACTGTCGCTAGCTGCAAATACCAATGTCGAAAAGCGCGCTCGCTTGAAAGCTTCTTTAACGTGATTTTGAAGCAACACTTCGTATCGTTGGCAAATTATGTCTTCTAAGGTTAAAGCTGTAACAGTTCGAATAGCACCAACCGACTCAGTCGCAAATTTGGCGCTCTCCGCGAAAACTTTAAGATTCATCGCCTCGAATCGCTTCTCCACCCGGATTCGATAGAATCCAGCGGCGAGAGCCAGCGGCATCGCGGATGATATTGCCACTAGAGTGAGCTTCCAGCCAAAGTAGAATGATATGATTAAGCATCCCAAAACACTCAAGATGGAGATTATTGCGAAGGTAATATTGGTTCCGAGCAGTTGCTGCAGCTGTGTAGGATCAGTAGCCACAAGTCCTGTCAGAGCTCCCACCGAACGACCTTCGCCGTCAAACCAAGCTACTGTCTTCGAAACAATGTTATGGAAATACTCTAGTCTATAGGCAGAGGTTATGTGCTGATAACAGTTAGGCGAATGTTTCTTCACACTTTCGAACAACTTACAAATGCGACCCTTGTGGATGCAAAGCCAAGACAAAAGTATCCGACAGCAGCAGCCCCAGCCAAGACCACAAACATCAGGCACCAAAAAGTTGTTATTTGCCTCAGAGGTTCTCCCCAGAGCGCGAACGAAGCGATAAGATTGGCAAAGATGTAAGCCTGAACAGGTGGACTTGCTTTGCTATTTCTTAGCTAGAGGTCTTAACAGCGGGAATCAACCACTTACCACCAGCAATGAGTGCTCCATACAGCATAACCATATACCAGGGTAAATTCTGCTTCTGCTCTAGGAGTAGAGCACCGAAACTTTGGAACACGCCCCTGGGTATCCAGGTAGTCTCATCAGCAGCAGTGCTGTCGTCATCGCGCTTGTTAGCCTTGCTCTCGTCGAGTGTCATTAGATCTATTGTTCGTTTCTCCTCCTCAGTGACTTCTGATACATCGTCTGCATTATTCTCATCGCCCATTCTCAGCTCCTGAGATTGAGTCAGTAGCCAATACGGCCCCCCAATCGTTGCCATGAGGCTCTCATGATTTCCCCACTGGACTACCTTGCCCTTGGCAAGTACGACGATGTTGTCTGCTTTCTTGACAGTTGCTAGTCGATGAGCGATCATTATCGTTGTACGATTTTTGGAAACCCTGTCGAGGGCAGCTTGAACGACCTTCTCGCCACGAACATCAATTGAGCTTGTTGCCTCATCGAGAATGAGAATCGCGGGTTGCTTGATGATTGCTCTCGCAATTGCAAGACGCTGACGTTGGCCGCCACTAAGCTTGATGCCAGCGTCTCCGACATTAGTTTGGTATCCCTTATACACAAGTTAGTTCGTAGGTACAATCGGCAAAGAAAAGGTTAGTTACATCTGGTAGCCTGGAGATAAACTCATCTGCATAAGCCTCTTTACATGCAGCTTGCACCAAATCTCTCTTGACCGTGATGTCGGAATCCTCCCACTTAGTTCCTACCAGCCCAGATGCCACATTGTCGAAAATTGTCTGATTGAAGAGGAATGGCTCTTGCTGAACCAAGCCAATCTGAGATCTCCACCACTTCAAATCTAGGTCAGTAAGCTTACGGCCACCAATAGTGACCGACCCATTCCGGAAAAAGAGAATCAGTTTTTTATCGCCCATGTCGCCATCCATCTCGTACCAGCGTTGAATCAGGGCTACTATCGTACTCTTACCAGAGCCCGATGGCCCTACAATGGCTGTAACCTTTCCAGCAGGAATTATTAGGTTCAGGTTGTCGAGAACCTTCAGACTAGGCCGGGTCGGGTATGTAAAATTCACATTCCACAAAACGATGTTGCCTGTAGCAGATGCCTCGGGGTATTTCAAACCAGTGGTAACAGGCCGCGGGGCGTCTATGCCATTGAAAAGAATTCTAGCTGCCCCAGCTGCTCGAGCTGCAGCCGATATTGGCGCAGCAATGTTTCCAACACCCATTGCGATCATAGTAACACACATCAGGATACTACATATACGTTAGTAGGAATGAAAGCTGAAAAATCGGGGCACTTACGTTATAGTTGTCCCAACATTATTGATTTCATAATTAGTTAGTAGCCTTACAGCAAACCAAAATGCTAAGGCAAACGTGCTAACAAGATCAGAGATCAAAGCTTATTCAAACGTTGTGCGGAATAACTTACGAGTAGACACTAAAATAGACTGCCTTATAATCAGTATCATACCAGTCGTATAGTATAAGCTACTTACTTGTCGCTTGCTGGACGGCAACAATCCCTGATAGTCGTAGACCCCTTCGGTTGGCTTCGTCTACCCATTTCCTATACATTTCTACCATCTTCATCTCTGCGCCACAGGCAGCCACCATCCTTATCGAAGTGAATGTCTCGCTGGCTATTGCCGAGGCCTTGATGTTTGCATCTTCTACTTGTTTCATATTTTTCACCAAAAATGGAATAGTGATGCAGTAGCACATCGTGATAAGGAGGAGACCGCTGCTAGTAACTAAACTCAATTTCCAACTGTGAGTGAAAGCAACTATAAGAGCGGCAACAAGAAGCGATAGAGTCTGAATGACTATGGCAAGCTTCTCAGATATGCCTATCTGCAAAGTGTTCGCAGTGGCTGTGATAATAGCTGCGATCTGGCCGGGAGGCTGGGTGTCAAGCAGAGAGACCGGAAGTTCTAAAAGAGCTTTGACATAGGCCAGACGCAACGCTGAAGATATGCGGAGGCTCATCATACGGAATCCAAGCTGAAAATTATTAGCTAGTTCACCCACATGGGAAAATAGCATGCTTACAGTAGCGACAAATCCTAGTATGAATCTTCCAATGAAGAGATATACTAAGTACAGCCTGGGAAGTTGAATTAGCCTAGCCGCTATAGTGTATAGCCAGTACTCACACGTATTTATTGATAAGATTTCGGTATTCATCCTGTGCTTGCTGAAGGGTGCCTCCTCGGACAGATGCGATGCTCCCAATTAATTGCCCTTGACTCATCAATATTGCGAGCAGTTATATAAGTTACTTGAACATACCAAAGATAATAGTCATGATAGGGAACGCGGCACCGGCGCCAATTGCCGCGATAACGGAGAGACAGAGAAATAAACGGTCGTTCCATGTCGAATAGGTGAAGATTTTCTATGGCAACAGTGAGCGCCGCACAAGAACTACTGATAATCGGATCATACCAAAAAGTCGCCCGAAGATCTTTTGAGTCCCGTGATCTTGCTCTGCCACTTTCCTGGATCGTGTGCTGGAGCCAGGGGTACAGCAGTCGACTCGATAGCCTTTACCGGTGCCACCGGTACTGCATTAGTTGCTGACTGAACTGGCGATAGTCTAGCTCCTAAAGGGGCTTCCGGGGACTCAGGTAATGAAGCTAGTGATGGCTTCACAGATATTGTGCGACGAGGTTCAGTGCTGTTTGGGAGAGCTTCAGGCCCATCTAGAGACACTAGAGAGGGTCTCGAAGCCAGTGAGGTACCCCTGGCAAAAGGTGCTGAAGAATTCAGAAGATTGGTACTGGACTCGCTTCCTCTGAGTGTTGCTGTTGATGGTTGTGTCGTAACAGACGTAGCATCGTACAACGAGATTGATGAGTCACTTGGTAACAGATTGTTTCCATTATCTCCCGGACGCCTGAACGAGTCTTGTGGAGCAGCCAAGCCGTTCTGCTGTGGCTGCTGAAGTCGCAGCGTTTCGTGCTGGTTGCCGGCTAAAGACCCTTCCATCTTGAGATAGGTGGCTGATGGTTTGCAAGCTTCCCTTCTACGGTCTAGGAGGAACCATTGATCCGAGGGAGAACAATGATTAAGCCTGCAGACGGGGCGAATAGAATAATAGAAGGCAGGAGGGCTCAAAGGTTGCTGGATTTGGGGACATAACTACTGGTATTGCTATGGTGGCGTCGGTTTGTAACATGCCCGAAGAACGGTCTGGATAAACTCGACTGCCCGGAGACCAACTCCGCCAAGTACCCTCCAGTACCAGTCAACAATATATTAATACCGAGCTCTTATGCTTAATCCAACGCTCCAAAGGGCCCCTGCATGATGCCGCATTACCCCGGTCGATTTTCAGTGCAGATCGACATTGCATATGTGAAAAGAAATACTGGTTTATGCATTGGTTATCTTGCATCACATGGTTCATGCCTCTTCTCGCAGAAACGATCGTATCCGGGAAATGGTCCTCGGGAAATGGTACTTATGCTCCAGCTATACATGAAAGTCAATTGCAAGTTAGTACGTGTACGGCGTATTTATATTTATAAAAATAGAAGTTTATTTGCCCAAGGCCTCTATCCCCCATGACGCAATAACCTACGTTGCTTCTGATATCATATTGCGAATTACATCGCCAAGTTCCTTGATGACGAGTTTCTCTCTTGGTAGTGTGTGACCTTTGCCATGATCAAAGATGTGAGCATAATCGGGCTCGCAAGTGTTGTAGAGAGCTATTGACCCAGCTACGTAGGGATCAAGCGAACCGACTAGCAATCAACTTAGTAATTGCCAATCTAAAAAAAACAATCATCGTAACTCACTGATATGGCACGTGTGGATGTTGATCATAATGTCTGACTCGTCGGACAATACCATGGAATATGTCTTGGGATCCAGTGGTGGCCAACCAGCAAAGAAGACAGCACATTTGATCATAGGCTGACGTCCAGTCTGCTCAAAGAGCTCTTGCTCGGCGAGAAGCAATGTCCCCGCGACTGTTGCTCCCTCAGAGTAGCCGATTATGCCTTCGAATGGGCCTTCTTTCTCCATAATATCGAGTAAGAATTCAATTGCCCTTTTTGTGCTTATAACACTACTTGCCACACCTTCTTTGAAGAGTTCCCGCATGGTATCTTCGGCAGTATCACATTCTGGAAAATCGCGAATGCGTGACAAGACATCAGTGTCCTCGGTCTCTTTCTCATCTGGCTCGATGAATCGATAATAAGGAGGCTTCCCAAAGAAATCTTCGAATCCTTTCGGAGGGATAGCCTCGCACGGTGCATTAATGAACCGAAAAGAAGCTGATCCATCCGACACCAACTCATTGACTAAAGGAGCTGAAGTAGATAATGTTAGATAGTTACTGAGTTCAAGCTTGAGTAAACAGTTATACCTAGTTGAACCTGAAATTTCTACGGGGAAGTTAGTGTTCCATTGTCACTATGGGAGGCAAGCCAACTCACATCTGCGCTACCATATGCGCCGGGAAGACACAGGAACCTCATCTTGTAGGTCTTGGTAGCCTCTATAGATACCGAGTCCCTATAGTACACCAAGACGAAGGCGCGTATTGGTAGATGTATTTAATGATACGACGGTTGAGTAGACATGATCGCTTATAGCGATAGTACAGCATAAAGACAGTCCGTCTCGAAGGAGATTGGGTCACCAGCGATATCCGATTCCGGAATGTGACCACAACTGCCCGAGCATGTTTTACACGTAATCCTTCTCAATGGTTACAGAAAAGGAAGGGAAGAATATCAGACCGAAGAATAGTCATCTACCTGCGACCAGCCGAGACTCAACCAAACACTGAAGTGAATGGTTGCAGACCCGAACGCGACCGCAACCGAACAGAAGAAAAATACCAGCCTCTATATTTTGATGGCAATGGAGCCGGATATATGCTAGGAAGATTAGGATGCTGGATAAAGCAAGCCCCGAAAATTCCGGATAAACTGCCAAGTTCGCCGAAATCTCGTGGCAAGACTGCTATCCAAAACGGTTCTAGTGGTCGTCATCGTTATGTTTTGGGTTATCGAAGCTGGTCTTGACGCTCCGGGTGCATCACCCCACACCGGGATCAGCGACAGGTCTTGGTGGTTAAACTGCCGACGCCAAGCCCGGGAAGTAGTCTGCTAATCTACCTAGATTGCTATCTACAAGGCTTTTGCCCTGTCGCAGGTGCATGAGGCTGTTCATGCTCTGGGCCACAGATATCACATGCAGGGTTTCTACCGTTGGTCGGTGGGTAGGAGTGACGTATCACATCGTTTTCTATCCCTGCAGCGGCTTTCTTTTTCCATGCCAATGCTTTTCAAACCTTATTACCTGGATTTATGGCTCAATCAATAAAGTCCTAGTTGTGTAATATCAATACATCGAACTGGCGGATCCTAACGCGGTAGATCCGACACTGGATGGTGCTGTGGCACGTTAAGCGAATAGTAATAGCATGAAGCTGACAAGGGATCTGCCCGAGTTGAACTAGGTGTTGCGTTATCAGATAGGTGACAAGTCGGGCTTTTCTGATGCTGCCGGCGGCTTCTAGGGCAAATAGAGTCCTAGCGAGATGACTCCGGCGACAAAACAAACGTGTTCGATGGTCCCGTACAGATAACTGTCTACTAAGAACTTAGGTCGAAAAACACCGGTTTCGAATTAACACACGACGATCGTGCAGGGATCGTCGCCTAAAGCTGAGTATAACATTCCGTTCTCAGGGCGGAAAGATCTTCCTGTTTCCCGAACGTGAATCGCCCATTCATCACTTCATATAAGATTTTCCGGTACAAGGAGGCACGTCCCATCATACTGCCAAGTTACTCCGCATAGGAGACATAAAAAGCATCTTGTCCTCTCACAGATACCGTGACTTCATAGCCACCATAACGTCGTCGAAAATTTCACTATAGCCATGGCCCCGGCTGCCATCATCGGCTATGCAAACGGCGCGAGCAATGGGCTCAGTGGAGGCTCGGCGGCTCATATGGATGGGCAGGCTAACGGCATAACTAATGGGAACCTCGACGGCTTGGCGCGGGAGCATGTCGACGTCACCGTAGGTAGCCAAGATCCCGGGTCAATTAACGGTAGCTCTAGACTTCATAGACTTCCCAACGGTTCAGCGACATATGCCAATGGAGGTTACAGAGGCAATGTCAACACACATAGCAATGGACATTTGAACGGTGACATTCAAAGTCAGGTAGTGACACCAGCGCCTAAGGGAAAGACGATGCCAATCGCCATTGTTGGCATGTCTTGCCGACTGCCTGGAAATGTTGCTAGTCCAGCAGAGTTTTGGGAGCTATGTGCCCGGGCACGAAGCGGCTATTCGACGATTCCACCGGAGAGGTTCAACACTGCCAGCTTCCAGCATCCGAATCCAGGAAAAGCGGGCTGTCATAATCCCATTGGGGGGCATTTTCTGAACACTGACCTGGCAGCGTTTGATGCGCCGTTCTTCAGTCTAACAGAAAAGGAGGCGATCTCAATGGACCCGCAACAGCGTCTGCTTCTCGAGTGCACATTTGAGGCTTTGGAAAATGCTGGAATTCCGAAACATGACATACTCGGAAGGGATGTGGGAGTGTTCATTGGCGGATCATTTCCCGAATATGAATCCCATCTGTTTCGAGACCCAGATACCATTCCGATGCATCAGGCAACAGGTGAGAAAGCGTGAGCCGTTCTGGAGGTGCGAACCGTACTGATAATTATAGGATGCGCGTATGCAATGCAATCCAACCGAATCTCACATTTCTTTGATTTAAAAGGGCCTAGTTTCACGACAGATACCGCGTGCTCATCGAGCCTCGTTGCTCTACACGTCGCATGCCAAAGCATACGGACTGGGGAATCCGGAATAGCAATTGTTGGGGGTTGCCACTTAAATACGTTACCGGAGTTTTGGATTTCGTTTTCTAAGTCGCGGCTGTTCTCAGATTCAGGCCGTTCATATTCATTCGACAGTAGAGGCACAGGTTTCGGCCGCGGAGAGGGCTGTGGGATAATTGTTCTGAAGCCGCTTGACCAAGCGCGAAAGGACAATGACCAGATAAGAGCCATCATTGCTGGAAGTGGAATTAATCAAGATGGGAGAACCCCCGGTATTACGATGCCGTGCGGTGAGGCGCAAGGTCAGCAAATCCTCTCCTCTCCTCTCTAAGACGCGGATGTGACTGATTGAAAATAACAGAGAATTTGATGCGCCAAGTATATAGTAATTCGGGACTTAACCCTGCGGACTGCGGCTTCGTTGAAGCGCACGGTACGGGAACCCGCGTCGGCGATCCTATTGAAGCGACTGCGATTCACAATGTATTCCATCAAGGCCGTACACCGCGGGACCCTCTATACTTTGGCTCCTTGAAGTCAAATATCGGACATTTAGAAGGCGCTTCAGGCATCGTTGCTATTATTAAATCGGCCATGATGCTTGAGCGAGGTTTTGTACTGCCGAATTACGATTTCAAGCACCCCAACGAGAAAATCCCCTTCAAGGCCTGGAATATGAAGGTGAGAGGTAGTGTAGAAGAAGTCAAGGTTGCAGAGGATTAACGATAGTATAGGTTCCGGTTACTCAACGGCCCTGGCCTAAGAATAAGAAGTATATAAGTGTGAACAACTTCGGTTTTGGTGGCACCAACGCTCATGTTGTTCTCGAGCGGGTACCTTTCACCCAGAGAGGACCCAAGAACGATGCCGACCTCAAAGACGATATCCCCAGCAGGAAGCTTTTCGTGGTTACAGCAAATGACAAGGGCTCGTTAGAAGTAGTCTTGAAGAACCTTGTCATATACTTGGAACAGAGACCGGAGATGTTCCAAAAGGCTTTGATGGCAGATGTGGCTTATACGCTTGGCCAGCGGCGGTCCCTATTACAGTGGAGAGTTGCGATTCCTGCCTTGAGATCTTTTGATCTGATTGAAGCTATCAATGGTCAAAACGTTTCTCCCGGAAAAGAGTCAGACCCCTTGCGGATTGGTTTCATCTTTACCGGCCAAGGTGCCCAGTGGTACGGCATGGGGCGCGAACTATATCAACAATACCCTGTCTTTTCTAATGCAGTAGAGTATGCCGATACATGCCTAGGCTCCCTGGGTGCCTCATGGTCTCTCTTGGAAGAACTGTCAAAGAACGAGAAAGAATCTAACGTTGGTGCGGCACATATCAGTCAGCCGGCGTGTACAGCTATCCAGCTGGCGTTGGTCGACCTCATGAGATCTTGGGGTATCAGACCTACCGCCGTAGCTGGTCACTCAAGCGGTGAGATCGGGGCTGCATATGCCGCTGGGATTTTGACCTTTGAGACGTGTATGGCCGTCGCTTATCACCGCGGGAGACTAATTCCTGTCCTGAAAGACAGACATCCTACTTTACGCGGCGCAATGATGGCTATTGGCGGAAGTAAAGACGAATTCGAACCCATCATCTCGGAAATCAAGGCAGGGGAGATAAGAATTGCCTGCTATAACAGTCCGACGAGCCTCACAATCTCCGGCGACGAAGCTGGTATTGACGAACTGAAGAACATTGCGGAAGCCAAGCAATTGTTCAATAGAAAGCTTTTCGTCGACACTGCGTACCACTCCCACCACATGAATCTCCTCGCCAAAAGTTACCAAGAATCAATTGCAGATCTGCAGCCGCCAGTATCCACAGACGTGAGATTCCATTCATCATTATTGGGCCGACGCATTGATGGCTTAGAGTTGGAACCTTCGTATTGGGTGCAAAACCTTACATGCCCGGTACGATTCAACGAGGCGGTCCAAAGTATGCTTGAACCGATTGGCGAGCATAGAACTGGGGTCAATATGCTTCTAGAAATCGGTCCCCATTCAGCTTTACAGGGCCCCTTGAAGCAAATTCTGAAAGCCGTTGGAGGCGATGCCGCCAAGGTGCCGTATGCTTCGATTCTGGCACGGAAAAAGAACGCAGTCGAAACGGCACTGGACGTTGCTGCGACATTGTTTACCAAGGGCGCCATTCTTGATTTCAAGGCAATAAATTTCCCAAAACCAGGGAAGTCACCAATGTTACTAAGTGATCTACCTCGATATCCGTGGAACTACTCTGCGAGGTACTGGCACGAGTCTCGATTCACTCAAGTCCACAAGAACAGATCAGCTCCGAGGAACGACATCCTAGGAACCCTGGCAAACTACTCAAATGACTTGGAACCAACCTGGCGCAACATAGTGCGCTTGGATGATCTACCATGGCTTGAGCATCATAAGATTCAGTCCATGACAGTCTTTCCAATGGCGGGATATTTAGCTATGGTCATCGAGGCGGCAGCGCAAAGAGCAAGAGAAGAAAATGTTTCTTTCGACAAGTTTGAGCTTCGCGACATCTTGGTGACCGCTCCATTGATTGTCTCAGATGAGGATGTCGAAATGACAACCTCGTTAAGACCACATCAGGAAAGCGCTCTGGTCTCCTCCGAGATTTGGGACGAATTTCGGATCAGTTCGTGGACCAAGACAAAGGGCTGGAAAGAGCACTGCAAAGGCCTCATCGCAGTTGAAGCCAAAGAGTCAAATGGGGTGGACGCCACGAGACGCAATCTTGCCTCACGGGTTCGACTCCAAACTACTACCGCACAGGTAGATAAGAATGCATCAAGGCCAGTCGACGCGACGAAGCTGTATGACAGTTTGTCTCAAGTTGGAGTCTCATATGGGCCTACGTTCCAAGGCATAAGCAACTGTCGTGTAGGTGATGATTGCTCCTGCGCAGACATATTAGTTCCCGATGTCGCGAAAGAAATGCCGAATCATCACCTATCAGAAGCGATCATTCAACCCGCTTTCTTGGAATCATTAATATCTCTATACTGGCCGATTGCCCAAAATGAACGGGATGCTATTGATACAGTGTATCTGCCAACTTCCGTTTCGAGAATATCAATTTCAAAAGACATAGGTGCGATAGCCGAGAAACCCGGGCAAAGTGTCCGGGCCTGTTGCCGGGGTACTCTGCCCGATATCCCAAGGCCGGCAAAGGTTGCCATATTCGCAACAAGTGACGCCACGGCCTCGGAGCCGCTAGTAACTATTGAGGGGTTGACAGTTGCACCAATTAAAGACAATGAGGGACAGTCTGATCTTGAAGCTCATCGCGAATTGTGTTACAAATTGAACTGGGAGCCCATTCTCGAGCCACTGTCAGTCGACTCCGAAGAAACAATAGACCTAGGAGCAGAGGGTGACTTCGATGTCTTCGACGCTGAGGTCGAAATTATTCATGGAGATACTATCCCGCAGAACGAATTGGCGTCTAGCTTGGCTGAGATACTGGAGCGTATTACTGGCAAAAAAACCGACACCAGCAATCTGTTGAATAGCAACGCGGCGGGAAAACTCGCTATATTCTTGCAGGAGCTCGAAACACCTCTTCTTTCCAATCTAAAGGCGGCTCAGTTTGATGCGTTGCAGAAGACCCTGACTTCTGTTGGGGGTGCCTTGTGGATTGTTCGAGGTGCCTACGGGAACTCTACGATTCCCGATCTAAATATGATCGCTGGTCTCAGTCGCACCATTCGCTCAGAAACCCTCTTGCCGTTCGCCACATTAGACTTGGATGGCAGATCTCCACTTCCCACTAAAAAGACCGCTGAAGCGATTGTGAAAGTATTCAAAGCTGTCTTCGGCAATGACTCATCTTCCAAGGGTGAGACGGAGTTCATGGAACGATGCGGCTCATTCTTCACTCCGCGGATCATACATGATGATGAATTAAATGATATCGTTTATCACGAAACAAAACCATCTTCGGTCCAGCTGATCCCATTTGGAGGTGACAGAGCATTGAAGTTGACTATTGGCAACCTTGGCGCTCTTGACTCATTGCACTTTACTGATGATGTAGAAATAGAAAGTCCCTTGAAGTCCGACAATATTGAAATTCATGTCGAGGCGGTAGGGGTCAATCATCGAGACTTAGTAGCAGCACACGGCAAAGTCTCAGTTCCCGAATTTGGCGTCGAGGCTTCTGGTGTCGTTAAATCTGTGGGCGATGAAGTTAAAGGCTTCAAAATCGGCGATCGTGTGGCAGCTATCGCGCAAGGTGCATTTGCTACCTCTGTTCGTACCCAAGCCGCATTTGCGTTCAAGTTACCTAGCGATATGTCTTTTGAGGTTGGCGCAACAATACCCTTGGCTTACGTTACTGCGTATTATTCTCTAGTCGAGGTTGGCCGCTTGCGACATGATGAGAATGTTCTGATTCATGCTGGAGCTGGCGCCGTTGGACAAGCGGCTATCAACCTGGCGCAAATGATCGGAGCTGAAGTATACACGACCGTTGGTAGCGCTGAGAAGAGAGATTTCCTCATGAAAGAGTATGGTCTTGCCGAGGATCGCGTCTTCTACAGCAGAAATATCTCTTTCGGAGATGCTGTCCGGCAGGCCACAAATCAACAAGGCGTGGACCTAGTCCTCAATTCTCTTGTTGGAGATGCTCTGCGGGAGAGCTGGACGTGTCTGAGCAAGTTTGGCCGTCTGATTGATATTGGTGCGCGAGAAACAGGCTCAAGCACACGGCTGGAAATAGCCCACCCCCATAATAATGCAAGCTTTATCTCGGTCGACATCATGTCCATTGCTGCCGAACGGCCTGCATTGCTTCGCAGGCTACTTTCAGATGTTTCGAATCTGATGAGGTACGGAAAAATTAGACCAATTTCCCCAGTCACCCTTTTCCCAATCTCGGACGTGGAGTCAGCATTCAAGACATTACACAGTAGCAAGACACACGGAAAGGTTGTCATCGTTCCACATGAAGACGATGTTGTTAAGGCCACACCACCCAAGAAGCCTGCGCAACTATTAAAGGATCACGCTACGTACATCCTTATTGGCGGAACGGGTGGCCTCGGGCGTAGCATGGCACGCTGGATGGTTAGCCGAGGAGCACGTCATTTAGTGCTCGTGTCACGAAGCGGAAGTGCTACGGGAAAAGTCAAAGAATTGATAGAAGAAGCTGCGATAGTTGGCGCCGAGATTATTGTTCGACAGTGTGATGTCGCAAGGCCAGACGATGTTGAGGAGTTAATCAACTTTGGACTGGAGGGCATGCCTCCTGTCCGAGGTCTGATCCACGGTGCCATGGTTCTTCGAGTAAGTTTATGATGGGGCCTGCAATTTGAATAGAAACGCGTACTGACACGATATAGGATGTACTCTTTGAGAAGATGTCTTACAACGATTATATTACTGTCATTGAATCGAAGGTTCAGGGCGGCTGGAATTTCCATCGTGCTCTTATAAACGCACCACTCGACTTTTTCGTAGCGATATCTTCCGTCGCTGGCATGGTAGGCAATCGAGGCCAAGCTGCTTATGCATCTGCAAATTGCTTCTTGAATTCCCTTGTTCAACATCGGCTTGCAATGGGACTGCCTGCCTCGTCTCTGGATCTCACGGCTATTTCGGATTCTGGATACCTAGCGGAAGATCTTGAAAAGGCTGCGGAAGTTGCGAGGAATCTCGGAAGCGATACAATTTGCGAGGCAGAAGTTTTAGCGCTCCTCGGGGCGGCTATAAGTGGTCGCATGACTACAACCTGCAATGGTCATACAATCACCGGCATGCGTATCACGCCCACGATGCAGCCATTCTGGACAGACGACGCGAAATGCAAGTACCTGCGCGAAGCGGCTGAGGCAGCGGTGGCAGCCGATGTATCTGCGGGAAATGCTAAAAAGATCTCTTACAACGCGGCTGTGAAAGCAGCAAAGGCGTTGGATGAAGCAGAACAAATCGTGTGCGATGGGTTAGTCAGCAAACTCGCCGCAGTGATGATGATGGATATTGAGGATTTAGACATCACACGTTCATTGTCCCATTATCCTCTTGATTCTCTTGTCGCGATCGAGATCCGAAACTTCATTACCCGAGAGTTTGAAGCCACTTTGCAGGTACTGGAGTTGTTGTCGAGTGGCTCAATACAGACCTTGGCGAAAGCAGTGTGCGTGAAAAGCAAGGTGGTAAACTTCCACTAGACAGGGGTGTATGTGTTGAGAGTTCTGTACAATTGGCCGCGGCTTTCCGGAGAAAGGTTTTACATTTCATCTCGTACTTCTGGACTAACTGTATTAGATATTCACCCGTTTTAGCCAAATAGAGTGATTGCGCCAAGCTTGTTTAAGGGGTTTGTTGCCAAGGGCTTAAAACAGCAGTCCAAAAGGTCTCTCATAAACCTGTAGTAGTGATTCCATCGTGCTTCACCCTTACTTATTTGATTATGACGTAAGTCTCGTCCTGATGTCATGATCAGCTTCATGATCTGGGGTCCCAATCTGGGCTCAGCTCCGCTAGAAGATCGGCACTGAAGATGTCTCCTAAACTTATCAATTTGAAGCTTGCTTCGTCACTTGTTCCAGACCCCGGCAATTGGTTGGCGTCGTCATGAACAACTAACAAGCCATGAGGAAATGCAAGACCAAGTGATGTACCGACAGCAGCGAGGCCGTCCGTATTGGAAACTGCGTCAATGCCTTTTTCGGCGTTTTCGATGATAGTAAAGGTCTCGACATACTCGTTTGGCGCCGCGCGCCGATAGATATTGTAAGCACTGACACCTTGTTGGCTAACCAGTATGAAACCATCATTCGCCGTGGTTCCTTCGACCAAGGTGACACCTTCGACATCAGCATATGAGTGTCCATCACCAACCTCAGCGATAAGAAAACCTTCGCTTGCATTATCGTCCGGCTCGGCACCGTATCGCCATAATGCGCGTGGCTCTTCCCCAATTATGATCCATCCATTTGCTTCGTCACTGACACAACCTTCTACTTGGCCACCAGAGCCTCCAGTGAAGTTTCGCACGAATGTTGTCTCGAGGGCTTGATAAGTATCGTTCCAGGACAACTCAAACTGTAGATATTCGGCCGTCTTTGCGTTCACGAATACATATTGCTTTCCTGTCATGTGTGACCGGTATACACAGCTGCCATAGACGTCGTAATCCTCTTTTGTTGGCTGCGTTCCACCTGATATTGGTGTCAAAGTTCCGTTCTGCTGTATTTCAAAGAAACTGACAAAATCAGCGCTAGAAATTTGAATAGTTTGGGAAATTCAAGACCTACCACAGCGTGTTATCCCCCCGACAAGCGGCATATGTCAGGTCGATTGATTTATCTCCGGCCGGAAAATTATAAATCACGTCCACATTGTTAGGCTCGGCGGCCGCAAGTTGCTGCAGTTTCTTACCAGTTAAGTCGAAAACACCAAAACCGGCCCCTACTTCCGACTTTGTTGTCGTAATTATCCTGGACAACGTCTTATTGAGTGGGGAGATCCAAATTGCCGGATCGTCACCATCGTCACCATTTCCATCTGTCTCGGCAACGGGTTTGACGGTCTTAAAGCCACAGTACAGTCCTCCCCAGCCCTCATCACAATCACATTGGTTCGCACCGACACAAGTACCATGGCCGGCGCAGTCATTCTGACATTCATAAGATTCGCAAGAGTTGCCAATAAACCCAGCGAAGCACAAGCATGTCGGATCATCGGATGAGTATGCGGATTGTTCGCAGAACCCATTGTAACCACACTCGGAGCACACTGATATTTCAGATTTGCAAGGTGATTTCCGTGGGTTATAGGCAGTGTTGATCTCCAGATTGAGACTGTCGAAAATCATTTCTAGCGCGCCGAGTCCGAGTCCCGCTCCAGAGGCGCTTTCAATTGCGTATGTTATAAAACCAGCTGGATACAACCTTCCCCTATTCTGGTAGATCGTGAGCCCTTCTATTTCAATATCATCGTCTCCTATAAGTGTGACAGATCCTAAAACATCGAAGGAGTCATCAGAAATAGCAATCACATTCTTTTGAGCGACCAAGAGATAGTCCGAATTTTTGCCAACATATACAGCAAGACCGGTAACATCGGCTTCGGTGGCTCCAAGAACTGTAATATCCGGCGCATGGGTCGATTCGGCAGCGTTAAATGTATATACGTTCGTGTCATCGCCGCTAAAGAATATAGCATGGGATGAAGACACGGCGCATGATGATGCCTCTACCGGGGTCGCGAAAGTTTGGACCTCGACAATTTCGACGGACCCATTAGTTGCCCGTATCAGAAACTGAACAGCCTGCCTTTTCCCGAAGAGATATAAATATTGCTCGCCGCTACTTTGGCTCCTCCAGACACAAAGTGCCGACCAATCACCTAGTGTGCGGGAAAGAGGCGCTCCAATTTGTTCGACTGTATTGGCATCATACAGACGGAAGAAAGAATCTGGCTGGGCAATGGTAACTATCAGATCTTTCCCATCAATGCCGTAGACCGTGGTGATCAACTTTGTCCGACCGGGGGTCTCGTGCTTCGTCTCTGTCAGATTACCTTCATTGCCGATCTTGAATGTGTGAAAACCTCCTGTTGCAGCACCACCATCATTGACGATGAGTACTGGGCTGGTCGTACTGTAAACAACAGCAGTGAAGTCGGACTCGATCCCATTTATCCTTGAAGCGATAGGAATGTCAAGGGAGGGTACTATGCTGACAAAAGCATTCCCCAGAGCCAGCAAAGTGGGATATCTGGCAGCTCGCATATTGAGAATCAGGGGCACAAGCCAGAACAAGCACAGAACAACAGCAGTCAACCGTTCGATTGACTTCGCCATTGTACATATATAGCCCAATCTTCAAGACCAGGGACTGAAAAAGCGCCCCAAGAACAGCCAGGGCCATCCTTGCGTGATGATTATTTTCCGACACGTGCAAACAACTGAAACGACAGTTGGTCCGAGCCTTGATGCCAAGGCGATGCTCGTCGCAATATTCCCCACGACACCCCACAACAGCGTAGCAGCGAAAACCCTCACTTTGACTAGTCAGTAGGAAATGACGCCGTCGACTCTGACAAGGGCATCAAAAGTGCCTCCTCCGCCCGTCTCTGCGACCATCATCCCCTTAGCCAGCTTAGCTTGGGATGCCTGCATCTTTTCAACGGATGGGTACTTCGCGTACGTTTATGGCCTAGAATCAAATGTCGTGTTAATATCAAATGCGCCTCTGCCATCTCTCTATGTAATCATTTCGTTTACAGGAACTCGGACATTGAAATTGACATCAGCAGCTTCGGCAAGGTGTATTGGACAACCCAGAGTAACTAGCCAGATATAGAATTAGTAAAGATTTGACATCCTAAAAGGTTGGTGATATGTCATGAAACGAACATTACTTCAAACGCCGACCTGCCAAAGAACTAGGCTAAGAGATTTACAAGAATGATAATCATAAAGACTAGCACTTACCACGTTCTCCGTCTGCCCTTAAAAATGCTGCTGTCAACGGGTAAATAAAGTATCGCGTAAGCGGTTAATGGATTGGATCTACCAGGGAGTTATCAATCACTGTCACGAATTCCTCGCAAGATTCGATGATCCAGGGATTGCCCTTAAAGATATCGCTATAATGGGTATTGTCATATCTGGCTAGTCTATGTAATAATAAGAGGAGCGAGCTCGTATCTATATTGCATTAAGAGGTAGCTTATCTACCTCACTAAGGTTAGACACATGGCTTCACGCCATCTCAGCTTGCAATGGCGATAACCCAGCTTGTCGGCCTGACCGAAAATCCTTCTTCACGGGGTCCGCATAAAAGCAAAGCCGCGGGCTCTGTCTTCATAGGTGTCGTATGGTTGTGAGGCTCACGGAAGAAGTTTACTGGTTGTCGAAGGGAGCCTTTCACAACGATGAGGGACCCCAAGTTGCCCAAAAACCATAGTGTTGCGACATCGGCTTACGCCAGGTCGCCCGAATACGGCACTTTCAATGGCTCCGGACGCGACGACTTAGACGACCTCGACGCGAACAACGACCTGGTCACCGTCGTCGAGGACCGCGATCTCAAGCGTGGATTGGCCCAGCGCCATCTGTCCATGCTTGGCATTGCCGGCGCTATCGGAACTGGTCTCTTTCTCGGTCTCGGAAGCGCCGTCCAGACAGCAGGACCGCTCGGTGCGTTACTTGGCTACTTCACGGTCGGCCTGGTCGTATGTGCCGTGCAGTTCGCCTTGGGCGAGGTGTCCGCTCTTCTTCCGGTGACAGGCAGCTTCGTCAGGCATACCGAGTTTCTCGTAGACCCGGCTCTAGGGTTTGCCATTGGCTGGAATTTGGTATACGGAAATGTCTGTACGTGATACCTCTAATTTCACTGCCCCCAAGCTAGACTCTTCATCTCTCAGAAGCCATCTGTGCTTCCGAAACACTTCAGATCACACCCACGGTAATGGTAACTAATTCGCGGTGTTGCAGTATCCATCCCATCTGAGATTACAGCCATTTGTGTACTATTCCAGTTCTGGACCGATCTAAACCCCGCAGTTTTCATAGTCATTTTCATCGTTTTGACTGTGGTTATTGGTGTAGCTTTCATCCGCGTGTACGGCGAGGTCGAGTTCGTGTTCGCCATACTGAAAATCCTCCTTGTTGTCTTCTTGATCATCCTAGGATTGGTTATCGATCTAGGAGGTATACCGGGGACACCAGCAATCGGAGGTAAGTTTTGGCGAGATCCAGGCCCATTCGTTGAGCATATTGCTTCCGGGAATTGGGGTAAGTTCCTCGGCTACTGGAGTGTCATGACCGGCGCTGTCTTCTCATTTGCTGGTGTCGAATCTCTTGCTATGGCTGCCGCCGAGACCAGGAATCCTCGGCGTGCTATACCAGCCGCCTGCAAGCGAGTTTTCCTTCGAATCGTCATCTTCTACGTCCTCGCCATCATCGTGGTTGGCCTTCTGGTGGCGAGCAATGACGATCGTTTGAACGACTCCTCTGGCTCTGCTGCACAAAGCCCCTTCGTCATCGCAGCTTCGGCGGCCGGCATCCCAGCTATCCCATCTGTTGTCAACGCCATCGTGATCACATCGGCTTGGTCATCGTCCAACCAAAGTTTGCTTGCTGGAACTCGTGTATTATACGGTTTAGCCCTTAAGAAACAAGCGCCGAAGATCTTTCTACGGACAACATCATGGGGCGTTCCTTATGTTTGCGTTCTATTCTTCGCGCCATTCATGTTTCTGAGTTTCTTGACATTGTCAAACGCGGCCTTGACAGTATTCTTCTGGTTCGTTGACTTGACCGCAGCAGGCGTGCTCGTGTCTTGGTCGGCGATTCTTCTCAATCATATCAGACTAAAGCTAGCAATGAAGAAACAAGGTATCCCGCATGAGTCGCTTCCGTGGCATAATTCCTGGACGCGTGAGTACTTCCGAGAATCTAAGGACTTTAACACCTCCACTTATCAATGCTCAAGCTAATGATAATGCACATGTAGTATACAGTTCTTACGCAGGACTTTTTATGTCTCTACTCATCCTGCTGACAGGCGGATACGAAGTGTTCACCAGAGGGAACTGGGATGCCCAGTCATTCGTCTCGTCATATTTGTGAGTAAAAACTGACCACTGGGAATTTTGATTGACTGAGCATCCTAATGGAATGATAGGGACATTCCTCTTGTACTGTCGGCATATCTCATCTGGAAGCTCTGGAAAAAGACTAAGATTGTTTCTCTTTCTGATATTCCTCTTGAAGAAGCCTTCAAGCAGGCTGAGCAGGCCTTGGACGACGAACCGCTCGCGAAGAAAGGAACTTGGTTACGTCTAGTTAGCTGGATATGGGACTAATAGTTGTTCATCACGTTTTTCTCTTGTTGTCATTTCGCTGTGAAATACTTAGACACAGTAGCAATATTTATGACATAGAATGCAAGCGTAATGTGTAGGATTGGACGTTTCTACGATATCCAATCCACTAAAAATTTATTAAGTTTTACTGTCACCCATCACCGATTTAGACGCACCATGCTATAATCGCTTATGCCTGGGATGGCGGGGTTCATTGCCACTTCTCTCAAAGTAGACTAGAGATCGGCTCTTTGACGTCTTTGTGGTATGAATTCTTCGGACCTAAGCCAATCATATCGCCGAACACCTTCGGGGCTAACAACGAAGGTGGTAGAATTCCGTGTTCGGGACTACAGCGGGAGCCAGGGAACTTCGTGTTTCTAGCCTTTGGGGACTATAACGAAAGCAAGAGAAATCCGTGTTCTTGATACCAAGTGTAACTGTCAAGGCTCTGTAGCAATTTCGCGTGAGTGTGTATCGGTTGATTCCTAACAGCGCCTTGACTGTAGTTGTGTTTGCCGAAGAGGGGGAGGGTGCATCGAACTCGCGCAACCCGCATTTCTTGCGACGTTTCGGACTTAGGTCACCATTACCAATAGTCTGCATATATCAACGGCTAGGCTATCAGTTCGATACCTATTTCTATTCAACTAACTTCTAATATCTTTCTGGACTGGAATATACCGGTGTGTATTCGATATTCCCTACCTTTTGCAAGATATCTTCGTATATCCCGCCGTGCATCTACAATGGCAGCAAAGTACCCTCAGCGCAAAATTGGAGATGACTCCGTAAGCGCCATTGGCCTTGGGTGCATGGGTATGTCATTTGCCTATGCTTCCAGCGGATTCAATGACGAGGAATCATACAAGGTCCTCACAAAAGCCGCCGACACAGGCGTCACTTTTTGGGACACTGCCGATATGTATGGCCCTTTCACGTAAGTAGCGATGATACCATACAGAAACCAATCACCTGTGCTCATCAAGAATGCATCTAGCAATGAGAAGCTACTCGGGAAGTGGTTCACGGAAACCGGTCGCCGGAATGAAATCTTCCTCGCGACCAAATTCGCCAATAAACTTGTAGATGGTAAGATGACAATTGATGGAACTCCCGAGTACGTGAAAGCCGCCTGCAATGCTAGTCTGGAGCGTCTGCAGACCGATCACATCGACCTGTATTACCAGCATCGCGTCGATCCCAAGACACCGATTGAGCATACCGTCAAGGCCATGGCAGAGCTCAAGGCAGAAGGCAAAATCCGCTACCTAGGTCTCTCGGAATGCTCGGAGCGATCCTTGCGACGCGCTCATGCTGTGCACCCGATTACAGCAATCCAAATGGAGTACTCGCCGTTTGCGCTGGAGATCGAATCCAGCCAGACAAATCTCCTGAAAGCCGCGCGGGAACTAGGGGTCAAAGTCATCGCGTACTCGCCCCTCGGCCGTGGTTTCTTAACCGGAAGTATCACGAGAAGGGATCAGCTCGACCCCAAGGACAGCCGCTCGAACATGCCCCGGTTCTCAGAGGAAAATTTCGGTGACAACCTGAAACTAGTACAGCTCCTTGTCTCTATTGCAAAAGAGAAGGGATGCACCCCAGGCCAGCTTGCTATCGCGTGGCTGCTTGCACAGGGCGATGGTAAGTTACATGGCAGCGCCTAGCGGTTCTGGCCCGGACAACGCAACTAACTTTTTGTAGACATTATTCCTATTCCAGGCACAAAGCGTGTGAAGTACCTAGAGGAGAACCTTGAGTCCGTCAACATCGCCCTAACCAAGGACGAGGAAGCCAGGATCAGGCAGGCAATCGACAGCATCGGTGGCTCGAAGGGAGCACGATATGGTCCAGCGATGGTTCACACGCTATTTGGTGACAGCCCTGAGTTGTAGAAAGAGAAGAGAGCTAGCAGCCATGTACGAACTATTCGCGTCCTCCAGCTCCTGAGTATAGTAGGAGTCAACGAAAGCGTGGGGTTTTGTAGGAAGAATTCACAACAAATAACACTCTAGATTTTGTGCGGAAATCTTTATTGGTCACTACGTCTAAGTTTAACTTGCAGCATACATTGAGGCGTCTTCTTTTCTCCCATTCTTCTCATTCATTACTTGCGCCCAATCATGTGTTGTTGCCTCAACCATAGTCACATGTCATCTCACAGGACTTGTGGCACTCTACAGCGCAAAATTACATCTCGTCGATTAACGATTCTGTTAGCGCGTACTCTCCTTTTCATCCGCCAGTATTTGTCCGATTGTTCGAAAACAATATTCGTCGGCATATTGTGGGGGCAGCAAAAGATGCTGGTTGGGAGGTATGACGGCCTGAGAAGTGCAATTCTCCCATCGTCGAAACCACATGGCAGCAACACGATTTCCATCAGGGCCATGGAATTTTTGAGCCACATCCTCAAACATTGTAACTGTCCCCTTATGCATCTCATCAATCGAAGGTAGTGGCAGCCGACTGTGCTCAATCTCGTCCCAGAATGCATAGCCAGATAGAATCAAACAGCGCATGCAAGAGAAGAAGGAATGACAGTTTCCTGGTGCTGTTTTCTCCAATCTTCTATTCAAGAAGAGGCAATACCAATGCTTCATCGGACCGATATCAATGTCGCTGAACGCCGGTGTACCATCTTTCGCACTTTGGCTGAGTTTTTGACCAATTCTTTCCAGGATAAGATGCATCCCAAAAGCTGGTGCGCAGTGTCCCCAATGAATAAATCTAGCGGGATTCAACTTTTGAAAGGCTTGGAACTCAAGGGCGAGTTCCTGGGGTGGTCTTCCGAATTCTAGACCCCCAAGCCTCACCGGGCCGATATAATTGATGAATCCTCCCATTGAGCTGAACCAACTGTTGTAAACTAAGGGGTAGATTGAAAATACTTTGCTCATTTCTAAGTTGATTAGCGATCGTTGTCCCAGTGATTCGGTATGGAGCCATACTTACGGTCAAGGAGGGACGACGTGAGAAGCGTCTGAGCACAATACACCTGTTCGACTTCCCATGGGGCGAAGGCATACCAGAACGTGCCCCAGGCCATGTGCATCCGGTTGGTCTGCTCACCACCTCGCCAGGCGAAAAGCTCGGAAACAAGTTGCATAATATAGAGCGCTTTCTGGTAGCGAATCAAAACTGTGGGTGAAATCTCGGGGGCAAATCCGATGACCTTGGGAATACTCTTCAAAGAGAGGATCGCCAATCGGTTTGTAAAGACGCTGATGGCATTGTGCATCATAAAGTAGCAAAATGCTTCGTAGAGTGCTGGCCCTGTGGGGTGTTGTGCCTTGAGGGTAAACCCCTCAGGGCATCTGTACCGCTCAACGAATTGAACAATCGAGTCGATATAGGAGTCACTCAGTCTTTCACGCGAATTAAGGTCGATGTGGCCGTTATGAACATTCCAGGACGATTCAATGGCAGCATAGGTAGCAACTGCTATGTGGCGCAGCTCGGCAGGAATGGTTCTTTTGATCACATCCTCGGCAATTATTCTTTCGTGTACCGTGATGAAAGCGCAGAGTTGTGGTCCGGTCAAAGCCAGTTTGAAGATGGAGCGGGCATTGTCCATCCGGACGATTACCATGAGCTTGAGCTCGTTGGGGAGCTTCTCGAGTCGGCTAAGACAATCCACATCAGCCCTATTAACGTAAAGAGTTAGTCAGTAACCGAAAGGTAGGATAGGGCGATAAACCTCAATGCAGCCTGTTGAGTAGCTTTAAGAGTAGGCGATGAGCACATCAGCAATTTGCCTGGGTATGGGCCGCGCTTCTTGCGAGTATTCCGTAGTTGAGGCATCTTCGCCTTGAAGATTCTACGGCCTTGAAAGGGACGAATTGACACACTTGGAGAATAGTGGGTTAGAACGAGCAAGAATTTGAGTGACAGAAAGTGTGTTCATGAAAGTGACTGGAAGGGATGGAACTGGTTTCAAGTGAGATCTTTATATGTGACATGCAACAACCATGGCATGGCTTAATGGGTTCTTCGATTATTTACTTCTGTAGCAAGTAGCAAATAGGTAGGTGATTGGCAGGTGCACGTCGAGTGAATGAAACGAATGAATGGTTGCCGAGGAACGTAACTGAATAGCACTCCATTATTGGATCATGGCACAGCCTTGCCTGGTATTAAATAAAAATACACAAACATTACCCAATACAAATTTACAAGTAGACAAGGTTGCTTATACCATAGTTAATTGACATAATCAATGGCCATTGTATTAACAGCCACTTAGTTTTATCTGATTTTCAAGTTCACACAATCGTCTAGATGAATTTCTGTACTCAAAGTTGGCTTAACAAACATGTCAGCCAGTGTTGTAGGGTTGGATACATAGTTTGAAATGTAGAGCATGTATGCCACATGGCCGCAGGGGTTTTTTTTTTTTTTTTTTTAAAAAAAAAATTCTACTCACCCATAGAATGTCGAATGTAATCCTTCCTTTCCCTTACTTAGTCCTTGAGGTTGGAAGTCTATCCTAGCTTAAGATTTTTAACAAGGCATGAATTTGGCGTGGTAAATATGCTTCAGTTGTTATTAACCAAGTACCAGAGTCCCAAGATAATGATGCTAACTTGAGAAATTCTATGTCTCCTGCTTGAGCAAGACGCCTACATTTTCTGGTATTAGGTTTGCCGGTGGCCGCCCTGCTTCTTCCCTTAGGCACAAATATAGTTGCAGTAACGCAAATAATAACATAAGACCAATGATTCAAGTGATAATGAGATACAACTAATTTTCTCGAAACAATGTGGTGTACTGACGCCTGTGGTAGATTATAGTGATGCTTGTTACTGGTAATTAACATATTAAGCTTACACGAGCGCGCAGACGCCAGCGAACCTCACGAGCTCAGGAGAAGGTGAGTCAGCACTAAGAGCTCACCGTCGCTCAAATTCCTCCAAGCTAAGCCCACTGAGCTGCACCAAGCTAGCCACCTGGCTCACCTCCCCCACCAACCTAAGTACTTAGACCTACCTTACCTAGCCAAGCTGTTGTAGGTGCAAGTGGACCCTATGTCAATTACTCCATTCCGATTACAAATTGCAACATAAGTTACCATCTCAAGACAATGCAGCCACAACAGCTTGGCACACAATTGCATTAAGTCACCTATATCTAGTTGCATTATAGTTTTCTGTAATTCTCATGACTCACATGTATCAGAGGAGTTGTTGGGAAGAGATTTGATTGCGGTCTAAGCATTCTACATTCACTTGAATCTGAGGTCCCGCCGTAACGGTCATCTTGCCATTGTGTACACCGCTATAATAGCGGTACAGCTGTACTATTATGTACTATTATGTACATGCATATAAGTCAATGGTAAACAGTGAGCTGTGCATGGCAAGTATTCCCTACTGTTGCAAGGCACATACGAAACTCACATACGTAGACAAAGAGACTTCCTGCATATAGCCAGAAAAAGCTCTCACTACTCACTAGGACGATTTAAGAGACCTTCCTACAACGAAAGGGTGTCTATTGCCTATCTCAAGTCAAAGGATCCTAGTACCTTGAAATTGCGAGCACATTGTGATATACTCTGATTAGCCTTATGGCCCGGGGTAATAATACGGGTTACGAACGTAGTGTACCCAGCTAGTCACATCACACAAGGTATGTACAGGTATAATATGCTTGCAGAACTTAACTAGTTCGTGGGGGACTCCATGACTTCACGTCAGCCAATTAAGTGGCCAACAGCGTAATCAGGACAATCCAACTGCAGCTTCACAAGAGCATAAATAGAACCATTGGGTCTTCTAAATTACCTGACTACAGTATCTCGACGTCCAACAGCTTGACTACCTGTAGTAGCTTGCCCTAGTTCTTGGCCGCCCTAGTCCAACCTTAGTGATAACAACATGACATCACCCGGCACCCTCAAAGCTCTTAACGGCACCAACGGTACAATGCCTTCAATGCCCGTTAAAACTCGTGAAATGCATAACCACCACATGGATTCGACTGTCTGGAATGACTGTGAGCATATGTCGGAGCCATCTCCTTTTCCCCTCCTTTTCCGATCAAGTCTGGAGATTTACGCATGCCTACTTGGGCCAGCTTTCTATCGACCCCTGACACCTCTGAGATACACACTTCACCACCCTTAAGAATTCATCATTAATCAACGATATTCTAGTTAAATTTCGACCAGATGACATCATAATCTCAACGTATGCGAAGGCGGGCACAACAGTAAGCAGTTTCTAGTTTCAAAACATCTCTTGACGAGGCACTTTTATGACTGTGATGTATTTACATACTACCTCCTAGCCCAAACGCACCCAGAAACTCAGAGAAATCAACTAACTCTGTTTCGTGTAGTGGATGCAGCAGATCATATCGCAGCTGGTTCACAAAGGGGACAAGACTGTGGCGCCAGGCACACTGTCGCCGTGGGTTGATCTGCGTGTTATACCTCGCGATGCACTGTTCCAACAGTTGGGGGCGCAGACGCACCGGCGCTTCATGAAAACGCACCTTCCAATCGATGCATTAGTATGGAGTCCCGAGGTGAAGTACATCTTCTGCGCCCGTGACGGACGAGATGTGATGTGGAGTCTACACAACCACTTCTTTGTTGCCACAGATGCGTTTTACCATATGATTAATGATACCCCGGGTCGTGTCGGTCCCCCCGTTGCTCGGCCAAGCGACGATCCGAGAGATATGTTTGTGCAACTTCTCGATGGCGATATAAGGCCAGAGACGGGGTGGCCATTTTGGAGTCACATCCGTGGATGGTGGGAGGCTCGAAACCAGCCGAATCTCCTCATGGTCCATTTCAACGATTTAAAGGCTGATTTAGATGGGGAAATGCGAAGAATAGCAAAATTCCTTGAAATTCCGGAGATGTCAGCCGAGAAGTGGAAGGCCGCTGTCGAGCACTGTACATTCGACTGGATGAAATCCCACGCCGATCTGACGGCTCCGCAGCAGTCAAGTATCGCATTCAAAGAGGGGGCTCAGAGTTTCAGTTAGTCTTGAATATTTCTCCTTCTCCCTTGGCAATCATCTGGCGAACATAAGTTTTTTTACTGCATACATTCGAGTTCACGCGATGACTTTGATCCTTATAGGAAATGCTGACTCTTGACTTTAAATAGTTCACAAAGGTACAAACGGCCGTTGGAGGGATATCTTGTCAGAAGATGATAATAGACGATACTTGGAAAAAGCCAAGCAAGAACTTGGAGAGGAGTGTGCTCGGTGGCTTGAAAAGGGCCGCCTTCAAGTAGCTTGATTGATCGTTGATTGGAATCTACTTTCGGGAACTCGGGAGCCCTCCGTCATCAGGGAAATCTTACCTTCCAGTATCGAATTGAAAGCTTTACTGAGCGTCTCTGTTTTATCATACTGATAATACTGACTCATGTTCAACTACCATTATCATCATGTTATGATTGGCCTTATTGGACCGAGAAGAAATCTCAATAACCTTGTTTGTTCATCAATCTCCTCCTGAGAACAGTGAAAATTATGCTGTCAAATTCTTTAACAGGGGCTTGAAATCAGAGGCTTAGAAGAATATTTAGTTACAATAACCTGGTGGGGAGGCCATGAGGCGGACGACCTGTAGTTTATGTGCCTAGACATCCTCGCTCCTAGATGTTGACCTCGCGAATACTTCAGGTTTTCAATGAGTTTAGCCAATTAGGGGATGTAACAGGGTTAGGACCTAGGGTTTGGAACGGTTTTCGAATTGCAGCCATGTGCTATGGCTGCAGGAGGGTCATACATGTCTGGCTTCTTCCTTTCAGCCCTACTAGCGACCTAGGTTACATACATACACGAAAGAAAAGCTTTCGTACACTTGATCTTGCCCATCTAGCTATTATCGCCTGTTGTCGTCTGTTTCCGTGAACGGGTAGCTGCATATGTAAATCGCCGCTTGTAGGATTAATTACACGATATCGGATGTTTTCGGATATATGTAATCCTAGTGCCCCGGATTATCCCGCGTGACAATATGGGAGGGCAACTATCTCCTGACTCCCGTATAGTAGAGTGAAAGTCCAAACGAAATATTGAACGCTCAGCGCGAGGGGGGCTGCTGACCTATCATGGTAGTGCGGCGGTCCCGTCCATTGTGCCGTAGTATATAAGCTTTATAGAAGAAAACCTCACCTATAGGGCCGGAGCCAGAGCCGTGGGGTGGGTCAAGACCCCTGGCGGAGATACTTCGAGTGTTGTACCGTTAACGGGGAAGTGATGTTACGCCCATGGGCCTGCTCCATGGGTTTTATATCTGGAACGTGCATTTCTGACCTTCGAATTCACTGCACAAGACGCTACACTGCGGCATAATTTAGGCGCCTTAATACGACTCCTAAGTTATAGGTCATAAAAGCTCCGCATTAAGGGGAGAGGGGAAATTCTTTTTTTAATGGTAGTGACATTGCTCGATAATAATTTGGGTAACAGGTAACCTGAGATTTCATTATGGGCTATATTTATTCAGCTAGAAGACAGACCAAAAACGCCACTAGTTCCTGCCCTTACCCGTCCCTGGATTTGTAAGTAAAGTGCCTGGAGCTGCTTTCTTCTCCCGAGTATGCTCGACTAGCAATTCTACTCGGATAGGAACATGGAGTCTGCATCCGACTGCGAGAGATCTTAGCTCCCCAAGCCCTGGGACAGACCAGTTTCCGAAAGCGGCTCGGCGTCGAAGTTTAATTTGGACGCAATTGGTCGATGGCCAAGTAGATCATCTGCAAATGAGTTGGCGTCCATGCGTCGTATACATTCTTCGTGAAACGATAAGCCGATCATCCGATAGGTCAACGTGGAACTTATGGATTGGATGGTGATATTACATAGTACTTTGTGTCCTTCCCATATATTACAGGGTAGTGACCGTAGATCTGTACCGATTGTTGATTGTGTCACGCGGCCTAACCCAAGGTATTGTGAATGCATATACCCAATGCCACGTGTTGTGTCATGTTATTTATCTATGAAGAGGCGATCTGCATATTCAGCTACCCGTTCACGAAAACGGACGATAATACGCGATATTAATAGCTAATGGGAACGAAAACGAAGCGCGATAGAGCTCGACGACAGCTCGTACGGCAAATATATTCTCGGGTTGAAGCATGATGTGGGCAACAACACACACTTCTACAAGGTTTGTACAGCATATTGTGTAGGCATTGAGTTTGCAGGCTGGGGTCTGAAGCTGTGCTTCACCGTCGCACAAAACGGCTGCCAATCCGAACATCTCCGATGTTCAATGTACTGGAGAACGGTAGTAGACTGCGATAGACTGGCAAACCTTTCTATGGGGAGCGCAGAAGTTACCGCCCGGCCGTTTCCCTACTTCGAGCCGAGACGTCCATGGAGTGCTTACGTGTATTGCCGCTCTATCCTCTTCCATCCCAAGCGGCATATCTCCAGAGAGGTTGTTCTCTTGGATAAACGCTGGTAGGGTAGAATCGGAACTCCTAGATCTAAAGTTCGCAATATACTAGTGAATGGACGTGTCGAAGAAATAAAGCCGCTGATTTTGTCTCTACGTTTGATGCCTTGCGAACTCGATAGGTCTTGTTGGGACTACCGAATATGAATCTTATGTAGGCTTGTAGTAGTCTGAAGCATTTATGCTACTTTCGAGAGTGATCTATGTATGTGGACTATCTTGGTATGGAAGGTTTTATGGAAGTATGGGCATAACAGGAGATACGATACCAGGCATTCCGCAGCCGGCATTTCTTCAAGACAAATTGACCACGCGAAGTGTCAGCGAGCTTTCCCGAGCAGCCTCGAGGATCCTCAAGACATCGCGAGCTTCGGATACAGGAACAGGCACAGGTCCGTTCCCTCTCAGAGCCTCCCCAAAGAGATCATATATCTTGGTATAGGTTACCGGGTCGACGTTAGGGAAGACCTTTTCGCTCACCTTGCCGTCCTCGCCGATAGTGATGAGTCTTCCATGCCACTCCTCCGAGTCCCGACCAAACTGAGCATCGCTTGTCTTCATGCCCGCCTTCAGCTGGTCCTCCTGCGAATCTAGCCCGTCCTTGTGATAGCTCCCCTTAGTGCCCCGGACCCAGAACCTCGGCTGTCGTGTCTCGACGCTCATGCCGCCGATGCGCACGCCCACGACCAGCCCCGAGTCGTAGGTCAGCTGTAGGTTAGCGCCGTCGGGCTCGACGGACTTGTCTTGCGGGCTCAGCACGCGGCCCTCGCGCTGACAGTAAAGCTTAGCAGAAACACTGTTCGGCATCCCGAAGAGCGTGTAGACTTGGTCCACAAGGTGAGAGCCTAGATCATACAGCGCGGACCCGCCCTGCGATATGCTGAGCTCGCCCCACCAGTCGGTGCGCTTGACCGGCCGGTACCGCTGGAAGTGCGTCTCGACCTCGTAGACTCTCCCCAGGGTCCCATCGGAGATCAGCTTCTGCACAGTCCGGAAGTCGCTGTCCCATCGCCGGTTCTGGTACACGCAGATGAGCAGACCCTTTTCCTTCGCGAGACGGTCTAGCTCGGATGCTTCTGCCGAGGTCGGCACCAAGGGCTTCTCTATGAACACGTGCTTGCCTGCGTTTAGAGCCTGCTGTGCTAGCGGGAAGTGTGACTCTGGCGTTGTGCTGAGCACTACCACGTCTAGCGCCGAGTCCGCGAGGAAGGGTTCCAATGACCGGAAGTGCTGCAAATCGGGGTAGTCATTGGGTGCTGAGGACTCGGGCTTCGGATTGCGTTGTAGGATGGAGTGGAGCTTGAATGATGGTGAGGCGGTTATGAAGGGGATCTGGAATATCTTGGCCGACAGTCTGGTTTTGACGGATAAGTGAGTAAGTCTTAGGTTAGGGGCGGGAAGATATTTTGGAATAATGGATCGTGAGGGTGGGAGGTTGTATAATAACTTACCCGTAGCCAATGACGCCGACGTTGAATACCTTTCCCTCTGTCTGTGCCATCATGACTTTATAATAAAGGGCGTGCTGGGTTGGAAAGCTTTACTTTGCTAGTGATGTAAAATCCTGGAGAATAATTGTCTTGAGTGTAAGTAAAGAAAAGAAAAATTCCTTCCATCTTGTCCCGGAGAGTCGACAAGTATTTATAATGAATTAGACAACATATCTTTCGATGTGGGCGAGTCGTGACATGACTGTAAGTCATGTTGAGCTTCACAATAGTAAACCAATAAGGTAGCTGGTGAGGTTAATGACCGTCAAAGAACTGTTAAAATTGCCTTGTACAGGATAGCGTCGGAGTCGGTATTGGCCAATCATATGTGGGCACCATGATGAAGCTGGAGGTACCTTGATCTCATGGATTTCTTCGGTTGGAAGCACTATGGAGGTAAGTCAGATGGTATTCACGATCTGTGGCACATATTTGAATCAATCGCTGTCTACGACATTTACAATATATAATGTTTTTTGTCGGGTATTGCTAGGAAAGGTTGGCTGTAGACTGAACTATTTCCTAATCAGGAATTTTCCTATTTCGGAACCAAGTTCGGCCAGGATTTTATTACCCATAACTGTTTTTGTTGGATTATAGGAGCAATGAAATAAATTGTAGTACTCCGCAGTTATAAATGCCTTCATGAACATGCGCCTTACCCAATTCAAATGAGGGGTTCTCATATTCGTCTTTTTAAAACTAGAGAAGTTTTAGCAGCGTCCCAGCACCGATTCAATCCCTCGAGGTAGTAAAAACGCAGGTATGCGTTACGTCACCTTGTATCCATTTTATTGCCTTTTATCTGCCAACTAGGTATCTACCTAGGTAGGTATTGGAATCTTGGGCCCAGACCTCGATACAGCCGCAAAGCCTCCGTCTTTGAAGCCTACCTAGGTAGTGTACAGAAGCGTAGTTAATTCGGGACTGTTATTTCGGAAAGTCAACGTAACGTGACGCGATACCCTTTTGATGCGCTGCTATCTATGTATTCATGACTTATCGTGTATAATTACAACTAAACTAGTCGTATTAACGAGCCACACATACGGAACCTAACAACACTTTATAATACAATGTGTTTCGAGAGATGCCGATTCACAGCAGTTGCTAGAGACCCAAAAACGTAAACAACAAGTGCCTATATTGACTGCATCTACAACCGACCATCCCGACGAGGCACAAATCACCTACCAAAGACGATAGAGGTACGTTAGATACCCCGAGAGCAAGGAGTGGCAAAGACCAGTCAGCTCCGATTACTAGAAGCTTGACTGTCTTGACTATTGCCGTCGCTATTCTCATCTGCCCATTCAACGATATTTCTCTTTCGATTCGAGGCTGAAGTGGGCCTGAATGTTTTATGGTACTTTTTCTTCGCTCGTAGAAGGACAAAAGTAGCACGAATAGTGTGGTTCTTCTGGCATAGTTTTGCCATGCTTTCTGAAGACGTTTATTTTGAGCATTTTAGTCTCTTTGACCTTACACAACCCTCAGTCAGCATCCAACCTTTTAGTTTATCACCAAAAAAAAGTATCACAACAAGTTGTCCAACCAAGCACGGTGAGAATACGAAGTAACACTACATAACTTAAGCGGCTCTAGAGCTGAGTCCTCGATACTAAAAGTGTCACACTGCAAGAGGTGAGGGCTGGAGAGGCCTAAATCGGAGCACAGAGGAAACCAAGGAATTATTAGACAAGAAACGAGGTTGGTTGGTATTTAGCCGCACACATGGAGATACCCCTCACATACAGTACGCTCTAAGCGCCGGGTACTGGAAACAAGGGAGGATGATCATCCGTTCCTTGTGTGTACTGTGTTGATCGACAACTGCTCCTCGTGGTAGTGGTGTGTCTATATTTGTTGATGCAGTGGTTGTTATGTGGGTCATGTAGTAGACAACTCTGGTGATTTGGTAAAGCTCTTGTCGCTCTTTTTGCCATCTCAAACCTCTTACTATGTAGAATCGTTGACACACCTGGCCATTTCTCGGTGTAAAGTTACCGGACCCAGAGACAATTCCCCTAATGATTTACAGCGCAAGCCATACCAACTACCTACCTTACTTGGAAGCAGCGTACAACTGCTGCAACCCGTATGTACTCAAAGACGGTTGTGGCAGGCAGGTAAGAAAGCGGCGAGCGCGCTAGGCCTAATTCGACAAGCGCAGTAAAAAACAAGCAAGTACCTACAACTACGAGGCGGGGCACGTGGAGCGTCATCGTACCTCTTCTCTTTTTGTTTTATCGCCTCGTCGCTGAGCAATGCGGCGCGACTCCACGACATTTGTTTTCTTGTCCACTTCTTCACGAGTAGCTACCACCACAATAGAGTCTACCCGATATAGCTGAGGTAAATCAGCACCGACAATTATTAATCTTTAGGGTTAGTACCCAGGCTGATGATCATGGGTTAACTTCGCGAACTTGCTTCTCTCAGCTTTTCGAAACTTCTCTTCGGACGATAGGCTGTATCATTTCCTTGGGATGAATTTGGCCGCTGGGGAGAATGCGACGTCTCACAGGTCCTGATCCCGGTCCTTGACTTACTCCCATCATCATCACTATCATCATCCTCGTCATCGGCAGAGCATCTGAAATATGTTGCGTTCGTCTATCCTGCCTCGTTTGACTTCTGTTTGTCGGCGGCTTTGCGCACGAGAAACCACAGCGCCGGCTTTTACCTTGGCTGCTTCTTATTGTTCTTCTGCCCCCCGATCATTCTCGACCACCATCTGTCGTCGCGAGATCCTCGACGTCTCGGCGCTGCCGCCTCGCGTCCAGCCCAAGTACAAAGAAAGCCCGACATCCTCGCTGCTGTCGCTACAATGGCCCGAGCCCCCGCGAAACGTCTTGATCATTCCTAAATTTCACGCGCCACAGGTCACGTCGTCCGCCGTCTTGTTTGCGAAGCACGTCCACCAAGAGTATCCCGACGTCAATTTGGTGTTCGAGCACCGTGTCGCCGCCCAGGTCTACGAGTCTCTCCCTTTCCCCATATACACCGCCGACCCCTCATTGTTTCACGACAAGATTGACCTGGTCACCACGCTGGGTGGCGATGGCACCATCTTACGCGCCGCCAGCCTTTTCAGCCTCCGCTCGTCCGTGCCTCCGATGTTGTCTTTTAGTATGGGTTCTCTGGGCTTCTTGGGCGAATGGAAGTTTGAGGAATATAAGCGCGCCTGGCGCCAGGTCTACATGAGTGGTAGTCGCGTTTCCGTGTCCGATCTGCAGGATCCTCATACCCAGGCCGCCGTCAACCGCCCTCCCGATGATGAAGTGGGAACGCTTCACGACGCGTGGAGCCACGCTCACGGCAAGTCTATGGGGCTTGCGCGGTCTAGCAAGGTCCTTCTCCGGCACCGACTCAAGGTGGGAGTCTACGATGCTGATGGCGTCAATATCAATGGCCAGTTGATGCCCACCTCCACCGCTGAACCTCAGCAGCTCCTGCCTCCAACACCACCGGCGCTCAGAACACCAAGCAAACGGGGTGAGCCCATCACGCAAGCTTTCCATGCCATCAACGAACTCGTCATCCATCGAGGGCCTAACCCCCATCTCGCTATCATCGATGTTTTCGTCAACGGTCGCTTTCTGACCGAGGCGGTAGCCGACGGAATCCTAGTTAGCACTCCGACGGGGTCCACGGCGTATTCGCTGTCGGCGGGCGGCAGCATCATGCACCCACTCGTCAAGACGCTCCTCATTACCCCGATCTGCGCCCGGAGCCTCAGCTTCCGGCCCCTAGGCCTACCTCTAAACTCCAAGGTCGTCCTGAAACTGAGCGAGAAAAACCGCGGAAGAGAGCTCGAGGTGAGCATCGACGGGAAACGGAAGACGGGTGTCACCGTTGGAATGGAGATCCGAGTCGAAGGCGAGATGGTCGGACGAACGTCCGACGGCGGCTGGGCCGGCGGCGTTCCCTGCGTCATACGATCGCCCACCAACAATACCTCAGGCGAGGACGACGATGGCTGGGTAGGTGGGCTTAATGGGCTTCTGAAGTTCAATTATCCCTTTGGAGAGGCTTGAGCGTGTTACCGGACCCTTTCTTGGAACACTTGACGTTATATTCGCGATTTACACTTTAGCCACTTTCTAGATAGTGGTGTGAAGTGTTTCTTCTTTGGGGGTAGCATAAGGAATACATGTTCTGCATTATATACCCGGAGTAGGAGTTCAGCCTGGGCTAGTCGGCTTTTTTCTTTTTTTAATTCAATAGCATTTGACACTAATCACACACGGACTCGATTGTGAACTCAAGAATCAATAGCCATGGAGAATCAATATCCATTAAATACCATTTGACCATCGCAAGTGTCCTTTGGTAGGATCTGTTGTCGGCCTTGCCTGATGGCTGTGAGAGTGGTTGACAGTACCGATGTGAGCACGTATAAAACTTGTCACGCTATTGTATTTGCGGATGGCCGTCCCGGAAGGGTGTAGGAAAAAGAAGAAGACGAATAAGATAACACCTCGGAACACTGGCCTAAAAACCAATAATTCTTCTTTGTTAGTTTCTTGTGTCACACTGATACTTGATTTTGTATGCTATTGGATTCGGTCAATTGGAAGCCAGTGATCTGCCAAGCAAAATCGCGTCTGTTCGTGACATCACCAGTGGAACACCACGATTGGGCCCTGGTCAAGATCCTTTGTCCGAGTCAAGCCATAATCTCCGCATATGAATATAAATTAATTATCACCAAACCTTCCATGGAAATCGCATATTTCCTTAATCATATATTCTGAAAATTCAACGTTATACCGACACCAAGAAATCTACCCAAGCACACTCTTATCATAATCCACCATTATGGATTTCGTCAATAAGGTGATCGGCGGAGACGCCAAAGCTGATGACACGCCCAAACAACAAGAAGAAAGCTCAGGCGGATTTATGGACAAGCTGAACTCCATGGCCGGTGGTGGCAGAGAGAGTGAGAAGAAAGAGGATGCTCTCGACAAAGGTCTGTCGTCCTCCGATTACCCCTCGCTGCTGCTCGACTCGGTTTAATTCCTTGGCCGGCGCTAACCATGTGTGAGTTCTAGGCGTCGATTGGGTCCAGGAACATGTCCTCGGCCAGGGTGACCAGAGTAACGAAAGCGCTGCTGAGCAGGCCAAGGATGAACAGATCTCCGACTTTATTCGGGATCAGTATAAGAAGACAACTGGCTCGGATGTCCCCGTCAAAGACAAGGATAGATTCTAGAATGCCATGATGATCTGTGGCGGCAAACGTCTGCTGAAGTGATCGTTGGTGGCGCTACTTTGGGAGGTGTGTCCCGTCGGTGCAACCCGTATTGACTTTGTCGCAATGCAATTATTTACCCTACATTGTAACTCTGTGAATTTATACTGGGTTCGTTTCGCATGACATTAAATCACAATTTATGAGTATTATAGACTGGGCCAGAGCATCAGTCGGGGAGAATAGTAGGAAATTGGAAGCCGTGTAAGATATGTGTCCATGTTTATTCAATCGCTAATACAGCTTTGCTCATGCTGTTACACTTTGGCGGAAACCAAGGATATTATATCATTACCTCCTACGACCATAAACGGTGTCCATATGCCTCATCGTGTAAGAATCCAAGCTCAACAACCCTCAACAACTGGTAACAAAGGAGACCTCATGACATTCATCTCTGCGCCGATCCCTCTCCCGCGTCCAGTATCCATAAGTGGCGATCCGTGATTTCCCCCCCTTGTCTCTGCACTAAACTTTTAAACACAGATAAACTTATCAGAGCATGATGGGAAGGCTGATGAGCAACCCGGCAAGAAGTGGTCCAACAACAGCCTTCGCGTCCAGGGCCCCGGCCATGGAACCTGGTTGGCTCGTGGCAGAGGCGGGAGACTCCGTGACGGTAGTCGTCGTGCCCGAGGTGGGAGTCTCACTCTGGGAGTTGCTTGGCGTGCTACTTGGCGTTTCAGTCACCGTCACGGTACCCGAAGTGCCTGTAGATGACGGGTTCGCAACAGAGGTAGTAGCAGTGGTGGGGTCTACATGAATCTTAGCACAATAGATAGCATATGGGGTATCAACGCTGTCGGTGAGCTGTGTGATAGCTAAGTACTTACAAGGAACGTCGGCGTCGTTGAAGTCCCAACCACAGTCGTCCATGAGGTCGGCGACATCGTTGTCGTCGGGATCCGACCGCCCGTGGTCCTTCACGCAGCTGGCGCATTCAGTCAGGCGCTGTTGGGAATTCGCAGCGCCGCAGACGCAAGGTCTGTATCCGTCATCATCGTCCGTCTCCCGATCGCATCGGGCGCTGAGATCAATGGTGAACTGGCAGGCTGGTAGACAGGCGCTTGGGACGTCGTCGGCCTCGACGTTGTTCTCGGCGGCACCAATGGCAGCAACGCCGAGGAGGACCAAGATCTTTCCGAACTGCATTGTGATAGCTGGAAGTTCCTTGTGACGATTCTGAGAAGTAGGCGGAAAATTGAGAGGCGACGAGTGTCTTGCGAGAGTACTGAAGGTGATGAGGTTGCTGATGTTGGTATGAATGAATGTGTAGTAGAGCTAGGGGCGCCAGTACTTTATATAATACCAACGACTTTCATGAATTACATCTGCTTTGCGCAGTAAGGTGTTCGTGATCTTCCTTACGATGGACGACTTTCCTTCATACTACTCTGTTGGATTCGCCATGTCAAAGATTTCCGGACACCGCACCCGCCTTGGCACATTGCAGTCGTGGCCATGATGTGTCCACCGATGCGGGTAGAGCCGCAGATGCAGCAAGGATACTCGGTAGATAGAGCGAATGAAACTCCTGCATACTCGAAACTCTTAGATGGCATACGTAGATCGTGAACACAGCCATCATCAACTAGCTGAGCCAAGCTTCTTGCCGAGAGAAAAACGCAGCTCAGTGCCTTTTTTAGCTTTTGAAAAGTAGTGCTGGGCCATAGCCATGGTATTTGATATAGGCGACTTTACTTCCTTGTATGCGGGCAAGGCTCTGGCAGGAACTGTCATGTGTTTATTCTTCCATGTAGATCTGTGGCTGAGGGAAATCGCATACGCCATTTCTCAGACTTGGCAGATGTCCATATTGAGAAACTTTATCACTTTATGAGATGCGTATTGTTGGTTGAAACAGCGATCTAACGAAGCGAATAGAGTATCGCTATGGACCTTGTCACGCTGTCGACAGGGCAATTCCGCTCTCCCAACCGCCGCTGTACTATACAGTGTGGAGGATGAGGTTGATTTCCAGCCAAGAGATCATCGATTGTGGTTCATGTGGTGGTGGGCTTTCTTGGCAGTAAGGTATATAGTAATCGCGCCGGGATTTGTGAAGTCGCAATGCAACGCTGCACTAGATGAAAATCTCGCGAGTCGCTAGAATTAGCTTCACAGATTAACTATATCATAAACATACATGTATTGTATACGTGTGTGCCAGCAACTCTAAGTATGAGCGAGGTTACATTTTCAGCTGACCAGGGCTGCTCAAA
Source organism: Xylaria sp. 218_066 (assembly GCA_019843955.1). Classification (NCBI taxonomy): domain Eukaryota; kingdom Fungi; phylum Ascomycota; class Sordariomycetes; order Xylariales; family Xylariaceae; genus Xylaria; species Xylaria sp. 218_066. The sequence continues at coordinate 115,036 of JADKYC010000050.1, read as the reverse complement.
GCCGAAATGCCCAGGCTCTGGGCGTTCAACTAGGCCTCTTGCGGCTTCACGCAGAGGCACAGCCACTGAATCTACGTTTACTTATGTGGTCATATGCCTGCGATAACTGCCCGACCCTTTGGTCCGAAGGCAGGATATTGTAAATGTAGACGTGAGCTATTTTTACGTGGTGAAACTGGAAACACGTCGCTATCTCCATAGATGGCTTATTTACGATATGAAGCAGCGGTCTGCAATTTGTGCTTGGAGTTGACGTTTTGCCTATAGGAGGTATGATTATCTTACCTATGTTAAAGGGGGCGCCTCTCTGGTAGTTCCATTCTCGTCTACCGAGGAAAAAAGAGTTTCTGGAACGCTATCTTTTCAACTTTGTGGCGAACCGAGAATTCGTCTTGGAGTGCGGCTAGTGGCCCTGGAACACATATCCATCCTATCCTCTTAGGCAACGAATATTTTCAGTCACTCATATGCGTTGGATCAACACTACTCGTACCCGTTATCGTATCTCTCTAGAAATTCGGGGTTCAGTCATACTATCCAGACCGTCTGAATTGATCCTGCGTCGATGCTGGCACCGCGAGTATATACCCGGAAATCTTTACGGTGGTACGCTGACCAACACATAAGTGCGAACACAACAGCAGCCTTTGTCAAATATTCAAGCCTGAAGCTCAATCTATATTCTCTCTTTGTCAATCCAACGACTTGCGGCCTAGATGGTGCGTATACCGTGGCTTAATCGTTATCTTTTCTCAAGTCCAAATTCGACAGAGAGCCGTTATTACTAAAGTTGACCCTTAGTGACAGGATTAGTGAAGGCTGGAGCTCTTCGCCAACTCATAAGAATAACTTTGGTACTTTTTAGGCATTGAAATAATCTGCTTTGTGACTGGAACACCAAGCGCACTCATACCGTTCACGAAAACAAGGAAGCTTCTTCAACTTGCCATTCGGCCTGAGCTTATAAATATAGTCAATCGATCCGATCAAGTGAGCTGGAGACTGAAGATGCGCAAAGAAATTGGAGAAAATCCTCTTTGAGGTTTGGACTTCTAATCGAATCCTTATCCAGGGCGTGATGTTTCGTATCGTGGTACCGTGGTCTCGTGGTCTTGTTGTGCGTTAGGGCCAGCATCAAAATTCGAAAGGAATAGATACTTGCGTTAACGTGATCGGATCCCTCGGCGCACCGGCTCCGGGGAACGGTCAAGTTGAGCAAGGTTCCCCGGCCTTAGAAAAACGGCTCTAGCCATTTCATCTTAACGGCGGTCGCCGGTCGGAAGCACTCACCGCCCGGAGAGCACTTACAAGCGAATCCCTGCGTTTTCCGTGGAATCTTAAGACCATATGTGGTAGTGTGAATTCGATAAGCTATTATATGAATACTGATTATCAAAATATGTCCCGCCTCATTGACCAATTCAGGGGCTCGGGACCCCGATCCTATTGAGGTTAGAGAGCAAGCGCTAATTGCGGAAGGACAATAGGCGGTGAGCGCTAAGCTGCACTTGGGCGGCCAGTTGCCGTAGTTTGGGATCGATGCCGTAAAATAAATAGAGTGCTTTATACGCAACTCCTTCTACTGCCTTACAACAACTGAAATTATAGGCCGACTTCTAGGACTGATAGACTAGTATAATTCCTGTCAGTGCCCAGCTTGACTTAACCGTGAACTTGATATAGAACTCATGCCGTTCCCAAGAGGTCCCGCTGCCTTTCGACATGGCAGGACTACAGTAGGATGCTTTTGAAACTGGAGTTCATAGTGACGCCTTTTCTTCATTTTGTTTATCTATGTGGAGACGTCAGTCGTTGACCCCTGTCACCATGGCGCCATCAAAAAGAGGAGACAGTTATACGGCAGCAACATGCTATTAAAACGTCATTAAGGTAACTATTTGGTTGTAAGGAGCTTTTCATCCCTCAAGCAACAAGCTGTGGTTTTAATTCTTAAGAGGGTTTGAAAGTTGTTGTCAATTGGCCCATGAATTTAAAAATACTAACCATGAGATTCATTACTCAAACGATCACTGTAGTCGCTATTGGCTGTGCTTCGGCTAATGACGATATCAAGTTCATCTCAGATCCCGGGGTGAGCATTCTCCATGAGCGGGTCTTGGCACTATGTATTAACGCCTGCGTCAAGGTTTATGGCCCTCCGCTAGAAGTCGTGCACGCATATTACGGGCAATGGCCGACAGGTAAGGCTCGCATGCCTTGCTATCAACAACGACAGACTTTGGCTTACTGACACTCGGTGTAGGAGTTACCGTATCTAGCACCGGGCGCATATTTTCCAATTTCCCGGGTGGTAACGCTCCCCCCCCGGAGCAAACCAGCGTTCAGCATAAGCTAATGTATCTATCCCACAAGGCCTCGATAAGACCAATGTATACAATGGTTCAAACGATGTCTTCCAGGTTGGCGAACACACCTCTCTTACGACGGAGGTGGCATATCCCAGCCTAGAAATAAATCACCCGCCCGGAGGTGCCATCAACTACACCACTACGCCGCCAAGTGAGCCATATTAAGGCAGGCCAGCGACTTGGTGCGCAAAGCTAACATGTTCGGCAGCCTCCGCCAACTATCAGAATCACCTGATAGGTGTACAATCTGTCGTGATCGATACTCTGGATCGGTTATGGATCCTTGACACTGGCCGCGTTCAGGCGCCCGACGGTGTGCTGCTAGCCGCTGCATACGGAGGACCCAAGCTAGTTGGCGTTGACCTCAGGACAAACGAAATATTCAAGACGATTGTATTTCCTTCAGACGTGGCATATCCAGACAGCTACCTCAACGACGTCCGCTTCGACCTTCGCCCCAGTGTAACTGAGTCGGGCCAGGGCATCGGATACATCACCGATAGCAGCTCGCAAGGCCGCAATGCCATTATCATTGTCGACCTCGGTACGGGCGAAAGCTGGCGACACTTGGGTCTGACGAAATCTGTACGTGGCGAACCGCAGTTCATATCCTTCATATGGGGTCAGCCGACTTACTACACAGAGGGTAGCAGCCCTCTGACCACGAACCCGACGGGCTCTGATGGGATTGCGCTCTCCGCTGACGGTGAGACGCTCTACTTTGGACCATTCGCATCACGCTACATGTATAGCGTGCCAACTGCGCGGCTTCGTGACCGGAGTCCAACGAGTGAGCTTTTGGCACAACAGGTATGTTTGTTTCGATTGCGGTTCGCGATAACTCCGGATAAAATGAATTCCGATGGAGATGTTGCGTCTGTGAGCATAGCAGAGCTGAATGTTTGGCGCTAATATCTTACAGTCTGTTGTCAACCACGGCCAGAAGGGTGCAAGCGATGGCTTCGAGACGGACAGTAACAACTTGATCTACGTCGGCAATAATGAGCTCAATTCTATAAATATCTTCAACCCTGCTAACGGAACTACGTATCCCTTCGTACGCGATCCGAGGATAAATTGGGTTGACACGAGTATGTGCAGATTCCCCCCTTAACTCTTCTCGGAGTATTTTCTGTGAATCAGATGCCAACGAACCACGCAGTGTCGGCTGCCACGGATGGCTACTTGTACTTCACGTCAAACCAGCTCCTTGAAGCCGAGAAGACACGGCCATTTGGCTTGTTTCGGGCACCTTTGCCAAATGGGGCAAAGAAAGTGCCGTATTCATCATAATCATTCTAGCGTTCCTCAACCTTAGGATGTGTAGACGCTCTATTTGAGTGCGTAGTATGTTTGTGGTAGCTTTCACCAGCAGAAGACTGCTTCAAAGTAGCAAATTCAGAGACAAAAGCCGGCCATGGTGGGGGTATCTTCTTTCACTACCTCGGCTGAACAGGTGGAATGTTGACATCCAAGACTAATAAACAGCCAAACTTCTACTTGAATTATGTGGTAGCCTCGTGAGTAACAATCTGGAACACCACGCGGAAAGTATTTTATACGAGTAGTCCGCACGGTACAAAATAAACAAACAATGCTTAACGTGCGAAAGAGCTCCCTTCCTACTTCCGCAGAAACAAGTTGCTTAAGCGTTCCCCCTATTTCATGTACAAAGCAGCATATGTCACCCCGTTGATCATATCTTGAAAATTTTCTAGCTCGCGATGGTCCCATCAACTTGTCGCCGCAGGTCTTCTTTAGATCAAGTGCGAGGATCATTAGCGCGCCTGACAATCAATCCCAGACTAAAGCTACACGCGGACAGAGTCAGCAAACCGTCTTCAAAACCAGCAAAGCGCTCTACTACAAGTCAAGGTGCCATAATACGCTCGCAATGGGCAAGAACAAGGTCGCTTGATCTGAACCCCCATGAACGCAAATGCGCACACGCTATATTCAACAAGCTGCGGACGATCCCTGGTGTCGCATCCCGATCGCCGTGCCTGTTCGACTATGATCTTCGGGGGCTTAGAGGACCACACCTTACAAGACTTGGTAATCAGTCAAAGCTATCAGCAGAAGACATCCGTTCGCTGCTTGATAACTTTCTCAGCGATATCGATAAGCTCTATAACGCACATATCGCGTATGCTCCAGACATAAAAACTCTCTTAATAGCAACAAATCATAAGAGTGGTACCCTCTGGCCTTTCATCGACACGTTTGACTTCAGTAAACACGTCGACGATCAAGCAGTCCCATGGGAGGACCTCAAGAAGAAGACTATGGAAATTGTTAAAAGTCAATTCTACGTGATTGAGGTAAACATACGGTATAGTCTGGCAATTAATAATTCCTTTATTAACTCGTTTATGCTCCGTCATTTAGCAACTAGCTAGATTGAGAGACTGTCAGTCGTCTCTTCCGGGTTTTGTTGAGTTCCAACCCGACAGCGTTGTCGAAGTACTGAAGACGTCTGGTGCACCTGAGCCTCAACAACACCTTATTATTCGCTACGTAAACCGATACTCCCTAAAGCTCGGTCAATATATAAATGAGTATGTCGGATGGCTTATTGGTTCGTTATGTTCGCGAACCGGTCCGGCGGACGAGTCTATCAATAATAGAGTACGCGATGGCCTTTCTTCAGTTTCTCACACCCTTAAGTTGCTAGATCAGTACTTCAAAGACAGACAAATCGAACACGGTGATCTGGTCGCTCGAGCAAAGTTGTGGATGCTATATACTGTCTTATTAATAAATCTCCATGCCAAAAAGATTCGAGCTGGCAGCGGAAGCGGACTCTTAAGATATATTGAACTCGTGGCAGACTCTTATACAAGCTACGAAGGTTTCCAATTAGTTACAAACACCTACTCCCAACTAGAAGACGCAATTCGCCATCTTGAGGAGAAATGAGACTACATCACCTCGCGGCATCTCTTCTACCGAAAAAGGGTAGAGTACTAGGTGGTGTCCTTAAGACTATGCTTGCCCTTGGACCGGGGTTTAATGGGTTCTCAAGGCCAGGCAAGGTGAACAACAAAACAACTAAACTAATTACTTCATGCATATACGTCGAGGCTACTAGAATTGAAGACGCGCAATCGCTCACTTCGAAAGGAATGCGCGCAAAAGGTCCCCTAGCTAGCAAAGGAATCGCGAGAAGTAACAGCGTGTCATAGTGTATAACGATAACTTGTGCTAAGTTCACTCCAAACTCGATTGTCGATAGTGTGTGACTTTTACGCAAACATCGGGTGGGCACAATTGGATGACGGGAGCGTATAGAATACCAACTCGGGCCTGTTACATAGACGTATATAGCAATTACAGACCCTTGCTATAATGTTTACTGTTTACGGATACCTACATAAATGGAGTGAAAATTATGCTATCTGGCTACATACAATAGGTCTATGCATCATCTCTCATAATTCTCGTCTTGTGCTCATGTGACGTACGTCCATTGCTAAGTGAATAGAGGGGACTAGAATATTATAGGCTAACTAGCCTACCTAGCTGTTCTGCTGGGCAGGGCTGCCGTCTGTGACACGTTTGGTTGCGGCATCTTGATCGCCGTCGCTATTTCCTACCTACCTAAAGATCTCTATCGTTTGCTTGAGGAATTGTGAAAACTATTCGAAGCCAAAGCGGGCCTGGAAGTTTTGGGGCACTTTTGCTTTTCTTGTAGGAAGGTAGTCCTTGCATATTGTTCTCGGTTCTTGATAGCGTCCAAAAGCGGTCTATTCTACCTTCCACAACTGTCCTGGCAAACCAGGTTACCTTTTGGCCCTCCCAACAGATAAGGAAAGAAAAGGACGAATAAAAAGATACTACGAGCAGGTGAGATCTGAGGGCACCTGTTTGCTACAGTACCTACGTAATTTAGGCGCGGTTTTGGAGGTTTCATACTAAATAAAGTCTTATACGGAAAGGGCTGCCATAGATCCGTCGGGACTTTATTCGGTCAAGCCCTGCTAACACATTTAGATAGGCAGCAGAGGCCTATATCGGAGTCCAGAGAAAACCAAACGTTTGGTGTGTTTTGGAAGTTCAGCCGCACGCATGTAGGGCGCTGAGTATTGGAAACAAGGATCTTTCCCGGCTTGTAGATTAGCCATTCTGCGTACTGTGTACTACCGGTCAGGTATGCTAACCTATGGCCCACCATGTAAAGAGTATCTCGTCTCCCAAAAACTTCTACGCGAGAGCCAAAGATTTATTATCGATGCGCTGTTTAACTAATACACACCCACAACTTACTAGCACGCAACTATTATCTCCATAACACCTAGTATATAATGCTTGGTTGCGCACGGATACAGGCATTTTACTATCGTGTACTATAAGCTCGTCGAGCTACAAATCTAGGGCGTACGTTTGCATCTATCACTAACATATAGGTAGCATGTTATCCCGATGCTCGTCATAGTGTATGCGACTCATTGCACAGGCGAGCTATAGAAGAAAACAACTTTACGGGCATTAGTTTGTTAGCCCTGCTTGAGGTCCGGCTTAGTAGGCGGGAAAACGTTCCTGGGCATGACATATCATATAGCTATACCTTCTGTATCGAATAGATGACTGTAGCGTGTTAGTCATGATCTAATTTAACTGTCTGGATTCTATCCTCGCTGCACAATGCAAGAGAAAAGCTATATGGCTGCGCCGATGTTCAATATTACTTGACCCATGCAACTCTAAAGTGCCGAGCATTCTCAAGGTATGGTATTTTCTACCTCGGATTTTGTCTGGTCCAGTTAGTACAGGTGTACATTAGATTTATAACTAATTTGTGATAAAGAAACTATGTACAGAAGATGTGCCTAGATATGTAGAAATAGCGCAACCTAACAGATACCAACTGGAATCGCTCTGACAGTGACCACCTCCCCCGCCGCTCCCGTTTGACCACTGGGCTTTGGGTGGTATTGTGAATGAGGGGGATATACAAATGCCGTTTCGACACCACACACGAAAGGTGCTCATAACGCTGGAATCTGCGTTGATTGGCGCATTGGGCGGCAATTGCCAGGCCCCTGTATCCTACCTGCCTCAGACAAGGCTAATTTATATTTAGTAAATAGTTTGGCAACTAACATAGCTATGGAGGGCTGAAGCGGAAACGAACCTATGGCTGGGGTATTCCCGATATAGATTGGTCTAGGGTGTACTTAAATTACCTGGATTAAACCGTTAAAGCGCCCCTAAAATCGAGGTACAGTGCTCACAACCATAGCAAATCCAAAGAGAATTACAATAATCTACCATGGCTTCAAGGGGGCCATACAGGTCTGGCCTCTTCCCTTTAGCTCTGGTAGGTTTACATACACGAAAGCTTTGCTTTCGCAACCCCGCTATCGTCTGTTTGTAGCTGAATATACAAGTCGCCGCTCGTGAAATTAAGTGCATGTACCTTGGATTTGAGACTCCACATAAACTTCTCCAGCTTGGCTGCACACTTGCTATTTGCCGTTGACGCGTCATTATACTGCCAATGGTCACTAAAAATCAACTTCAAATCTTTAACAACGTCCTTCAGAGTAGTATTACGATCTCGTTTTGATCGATCTTCAATAACGTTGTAATAATTAGTAGCTTCGTATTAACCAGATCGAGAGATTGTTTATAAAACTGAATCTAAAACCAGAAACGTTTGTTTTCTGTACTACGTTTATCCATGCCTAGAAACCAGCCCGCCGCTTTAAGAGAGTTGATCGCTTGGTGTGACAGTACAATCAGCTCATTCCCTTTTCTCAAGAGGCATAGTTTGGCCTGTATAGTCTCTTTCGGCTTAAGAGGTAGACAACCAATGTAACCCATTCAGATTAACTTGCTTACAATAGGCTTTAAAAAAATAATTGTTGGTATAAGTGTATAACAGGCGAAATGGAATGGCTCTGACATAATCCTTCAGATGGGCCATCATATCTGCGACCGCCCATCGTGATTCTTTTGGCATGAGGAGCAGCAAGCCGTGCGCTTGGTCCGGACCCGGACCATTGTGCAACAGTTGTGGGACGTGACTTGATCCTCTGTATCACGGTCCGTATCAGGGAAAGAACTTTGAGCTACATGCCAACTCATAGCAACGAATTTATTGCTCTCACAATATTCTCGTTCTGATTTGAGATAATAAAATCTATCTAAGAGATATTATCGAGACGACATACATCGAGTAGTACTCTCTCCACGCGGTGGGTCGCAAGTTAGCACGCCAAGAATATCCGGTAGGGCTACCTATATGGTGGAACTACACCCCTGTACGGCGGATCCCAAGGTTGTTTGCATGTACCTGCCGGATAGAGGGGTAGGTACGGAGTACCTACGGTACATACCTACCTACTTAGGTATGTAGCTAACTACCATCAACCTACCTAGGTAGATAGACCGTTAGGTACCTCGACTCCCTTATTGCCACACGGCCAAAGCTGCCAGCAATTATCTCAGACATATCAATATTACGAGATTCTAGGCATCCGTAAGGACGGCCTAAATCGGAGCTCAACGGAAAGGAGGGGTAGCCAGAAGGGCACCCTTGAAAAACGTGTAAAAAAAGGACCCGTTCACAGCCCTCAAGCACACAAGCCTTTGTTACTCTCTAGTCATCTATCATGGATATCCAGCAATTGTTGAAGTTACCGAAAGACGGAATCACCTTCAAATACCCATCAGATGCCCGAGCAAGCCGGTTTTCAGGGGTCAAACGACTCCCGGTGGAACGAGGGGGATTGCGCGAATGGCGGAGTTTCCAGGAAAGGCCTCCTTTCCTTCAGGACCTTATGAAGCTCCCGGTTGGTAACCGGTGGCGAGACGACAGATACGACTGCTTCGTTTATGATACACATAACTTGATAGACGTACTCAGACAAGCCGTGGCCGAACCTGTACGGGACGCCTTGAGGGCTGTGGATCGGAGCCTATTCATTTCGACCAATCTATCTGTGGGATCCGACTCCGAACTACAAGTGGTTGATAGATACTCAAAATCCTCCGATGAGCACATCATGGCTATCGGCCATTTCAAAGCGAAGGCGGCGCCCATCGAGCCAGAGGATGTCGCCGAAATTCTTCCTGGCACAACTGCATGTTACGAGTCATGGCTGGCACATCCGGTCCAACGTTGTATGGATCTCGACATCCCGTTTGGCTTTTTGATCACCAATGTCGAGATCGTCCTTTTCCACTTGATCGGGCCAGAGCCGCCGTCAACAGGGGCAGCGCGCGCCCAATCATCAAACGCGTCTGAAGAGCCCGATTACTCTCTTCCAGCTCGCAGCCCGAATCATTGGTCGAGGTTTAATGATGGCGACGCCGAAATCCCATGGATCAACGTCGCGGCCGTCCCCGGAACACCTCAAAAACCACCTCCCGAATGCGGCTCCGGCAATACTGCAGATGTGGAATCCCCCCCGCAAGTGAAGAGTGAGCGCTACGTAGGAAAGCAAGAGGTATCCTATGTGCTCATCCGGGCGTACCCATTTCAGAACGAGGTCGAGTCGGAGGATGGGCCGGAGGCTGCGCTACGGTTGTTCGAATTCATCATGCTTGCTAAAAAGGCTCAAGAGCAGGGCTTGCAAAAGATAGGGTCTCATAAGTTTGTAAGCGGCGAACCTAATGAGATTGTTTAACATTAGTTGTTATTATCTGGGCGGGCGAGGGGGAGTTTCTAGAAGCTTGTCGTTGAACGATGTGACCGTACGGACCGCTGGTAATAATTCTGATCATTGCTTGTATTTGTGGACATAATCGGTGGTGCTTTCTAAGTTGTAATTTGATTATGTGAGTCATAAAAGTCACGACGCGGATCTGCTTGCCCTCGGACCTTGGGCTTGCGTTACATTGATATTTGCCGTCTTACCCTAATCACTCGAGCGCACGCTTACTTCCAGTAGAGCAGTATATCGTACAACAGACGGGCTATGGAAGGGGCTCTGAAAGTGGATATCAGAAGTCTCTACTAGGGTGAAGGGGTCAAGAAAAATGGAATAAGAGTAGGACATGAGATCAAGACTACTAGTTCAATAGTCAGCTACACCTAACCGTGTTATCATCGGCTATAGAGTGTGTTGATAAGCTATACTTATTTCCATAACTACAATCATCGTTTGGTCAAGATGGTCTTTACGATTATGTGATCCTGCCGAGCTGTTGCGCGGTTCTTGTGCCTGACTGACGGCTCACACTCGCTATACAGACAAACCGGGACAGCCACCCTTACGAGCCACATAGAGACCCGCTATCCCAAGCAACGGTCAAATGAACAGACAACCTGGCCTAGCCTACTTACTTAGCCGGCGGTGTTGTGTCTCATAATGACTACTTGGGTAGCTCGATGATGAGGTGAGATGGAGGAGACATGATCGGGAGTGAAAGGCGCTGAATCATAGTTGGCAACCCTTATTGTGCCGGTGCTGGTATTGAATTCCCGTTATACGCTGAAAACAGATCGCTCACACTCAGCCTGCGCCCGGTAGCCTGTGCAGCTGGCCCGGTTTCTGCCAATGCGGCGACCATCGCGGGATCAGAGGCGGCGGCCTGGGCCCGAGCGTCGCGGGTGCTGAGGGCTCGGGTCCACATGTCGTTTATGAGAGTGGCATTCATCTCGCGGTCGCTCTTCTCCTCAGCATATGTCCACAGACCCATGACAAGGGGTCTGACAGCTTCTCCACTATCCAGATGTACCTCGTTGGCAGCATAGTCCAGCTTGAAAATGAGCAGGTCGCCGGCCAGCTCGAAGTCGCCGACGGTGTCGAGATCAAGGACAAAGTTCTGTAGACCCTTGCGGTTGAGGATAAAGAGACAGCCGGTCTCCCCCGCCTCACCGGGGGCCTTGCGCTGTGAGCAGATGAACATGGTACCCTCGGTATTGGTCCGCTTCCACTGCGAGGGCGGCTCAAAGGTGTAGACGACGGCGTTGGCGGCGATGGAGAGGATGGAGGTGATGCTGGGGAGGTAACGCCTCAAGACGCCAAGGTTGAGCTCGGTGTTGGTACGGCCGGCCAAAGCAGCGGACGGCGCGGTATGTTGGGGCGCCATATGCTGGGGCGTGTCGGACTCGTAATCCGAGGTCGGGGGTTGTTGTTGGTGTTGGTGTTGGTGCTGGAGCTGGAGCTGGAGCTGATGCGATCTGGTCCGCGCATGACCGTGGCCATGGGAGTGTCCGGCGTGGTGGCTATTATGGTCGGACAGGTTGTTGGGGTACGCGTTGTTCTGGTGGTGGTTTTGATTTCTGCGAGGGGCTGACCGTGACATGATGGATCCTGCTCCTTTGTAGGTGCATGTCCGGACTGTCGTTCTAGCCACTAGTTATATGAAAGAAGGAAAGCAACAAGTGGCTCGCAGTCCCCGATACGTTCTCCAAAAGGTTGATCAATCGCAGAGAGCTGTACGAGCAGAGTACGAGGTTGGTGGGTAGAGGGGAGCTGTGGAGCTCGGGACGATGGGTAGTACTGCGGGATAAGTGGAGTACCTACCTGGAAGCTTACCTGGCGTGTACTGTACCTGCAGCCTTCCACTTCCCTAACGAGTGGATGCTGCAGTGGAGGAGCCCGCCCAATGCCCCGCGTTCTGCTGCTCCATTCCACGATAACGACCAGGTACTACGTCGATAAGAGTGATTGCATCACACTCGCTGGTCATCGGTCCCGCAATCCGCCCACCATCGCAGGGACCTCACCTTCAGCTACAAACCATCATCATCATTCTTGTTCTTGGGTTGAGGCGCAGTTCGGTCAACTCGTAATATAGACATCCCCCTTATACCCGTTAATTTTAACACATTCGAGGCTTCCTCCCATAGCTGTCTACCTATTTAGGCGCCCTGCTCACAGAGAGCACTGCACCACTACCACATCGTTATACTCGTCGCCGTCATCATCATCATCATCACCATCATCATCGCTATCGCTCACATTACCACTGCTCCTACTACCACTGCTACCGTTACTTGTTCTACCTTTGCAACCACCAACATGTTGACTGAAGCGCATGCCAGAATAGTAACTGGAACCGCTTGACTGACTCGACCTTGGTTGGGATTTTTGCCCTGGTCTGCCTATTCCCGACGCATTCGGTGTTGCTGCTTCCTATTTTAACCGTTTTTGCCTGTTGCGTACATCATGTCCTCCGCCGAACCCGATTATGACCCCTCGGCGCCCGGGACGGCGGAGGCGTTTGACTCTGCTGATCCCACTTCGACGACTCATTACTCTCTCTCGCGCGCCGTCAACGCGCGAAGATCCGAATACACCCGATCCCATAGAATACGCATCAAGATCGGCACCTGGAATGTCGCTGGCTGTCCCGGCACCGACAAAGACCTTGCCAGCTGGTTCATTGCCGGAGACGGCCTTGAGCCCCGATTCGACGCAGGCTTGACAAAGCTGAGCTTGTCGGAGGATAGCATCGAGGCTGGTGGCAAAGAGGCAGCGCATGAGACACTAGTAGATGCAGATCAAGTCGGAGACAAGAGACGGTCAGAGGCACAGTCGGCGTCAGGCGACGAAGAAGAAGAAGAAGAAGAAGAAGAAGAACCCACTGTTCGAGCGGTGGGGGGTGACAAAATCGGTCTCTACGTCCTCGGTCTCCAAGAGATTGTCAATCTGAACCGTGTTCATCAATCTTTCTACTCGGACCCGAGCGCTGTGGCCAAGTGGCAGGAGGCACTCGAGACTGCCCTACCCAGGGGGTATACGCTCGTTGCATGCCAGCAGCTTGTTGGGCTTCTCTTGCTCATCTACGCGTCGCCCGAAGTGGCAGCTACCATCTCCAACGAGTCGACAGTTTCCGTGGGCACAGGTCTCCTCGGCTATATGGGCAACAAGGGAGCTGTCGTGTCTCGTCTTCTCTTGGGCGAAACCACTCGCTTGGTCTTTTCTAACTGTCATCTCGCATCTGGCCATGATCAGGCTAGTCTCGATCGGCGATGCTGGGATTACAATAAGATCATGACGCAAACCACCTTCGGCCCAATCAGCCGCTCGGGCGTCATGGAGGACGAGGGTGACAAGATGGGCGACGAAGACTTTACCTTCTTCTTTGGCGATCTAAACTTTCGTCTCGACGGCCTTCCTGGGAACGACATTCGGCATCTTCTCACTCTCCACGCCCGTGGTGAATACGATATTAGTAATACCAATTCAGATCAGCAATTCGGGGAAGACAGTGTGTTTGTGCTCCATGACAACGAGGATGAAAATTCGGATGGTGCCTCAACACCTACCATGGTTTCACGAGAGACCTCCTTCGATCGAAACGAGAGTGACGAGAGCAGTGAGGAGCTTCCTGACCCTGACGATTTCGTGCCAGATCCCCACAATGATCCAGCGTCCCTGCAGGCGACTCTTGATTCTCTATTGCCTCACGATCAGTTATGTCAAGTGATGAAAAACAAAAAGGCATTCCAAGAAGGGTGGAGAGAAGGGCCCATCACGTTTCTACCCACATACAAGTATGATGTTGGTACAGTTGGGCTTTTCGACACTTCCGAGAAGAAGAGGGCGCCAAGTTGGTGCGATCGGATACTGTACCGAACCCGCAAGGACACAGAGCAGTACGAGAAGCAACAGCAAGACGAGCTTAACGCAAAGAACAGGGATGACGATATGAAGAAACGAGGCATAGAACAAGCGGCTGATGAAGAAAACGTTTTGTTTGACTACGACCCTACCAACGATTCAAGTAGTGACAATCTACCTACAAGTGACGCAGCTTACGATTACGACGAATACGACGAGGAAGAAGATACTACAGAACAGGTCGTGACAAAAGAAGGGTTCATAGATGAGATCAGTCTAGACTTGTATACTAGCCATCAACGAATTATGTCTTCGGATCACAAGCCACTGGTAGCCGTTTTCACATTGAAATATGACGCTGTCGTACCAGAACTCAAAGCTAAAGTTCACGCCGAGGTGGCGAGGGAATTGGACCGTGTCGAAAACGAAGGGCGACCTGGGATCACCATAGTCGTCGATGGGAGTGAACCTAGCTCCGCTGATCGAGGCACTGCTGGAGATGGCAGTGGAGGTGTTGATTTTGGAGATATCGGTTTCATGCGAAAGAAGTCGCGGTCTTTGACTATTGCGAACACTGGTCGCGTACAAGCCAAGCTCAATTTCCTAGAAAAACCGCAAGATGAAGATCACGATCAACAGAAGCCCAGATGGTTGGAAGTCAAATTTGTCCACTCGTTGAATGATTACGACGAGAGAAAAGACGAGACATCACAAACCGAAATTTCTTTAGAACCCGGCGAAACAGTCAACGCAGTCATCAAAACTGAAATTTGCGATCTCAAACAGCTACAAGCGTTGAATGAAGACCATCCACAGTTAGAAGACGTCCTAGTATTGCGTGTCATAGAAGGGAGAGACCACTTTATTCCGATACGAGCTAATTGGCAACCCTCGTGCTTCGGTCGATCCCTCGAAGAGTTGATACGGATTCCAAAAGGCGGTATCACGGCACTAATTAAACAACGGCCAAGGACCGGATCAATCCCGTATAGTCTCGATGTGCACAGTTCATCGCCAAGTGAGCTATTCAAGCTCATCGAAGCTATCGAGTCTCTTACAGAACGACTCATAGCTGACGAAAACATGATAGAAGAAGTCAGGATCCCACGTGAGAAAGCCGGCTGGCCGTTTGACAGGCAGACAAGGCAGACGAACGAAGACAACGACTATGCTAGGTTACGGGGAGACATAATCGAGGCGCTAGAGAATGACCAACCTATTCTCGAAGTATTAAAAGCGGATGTGCCAGCACTGAAACGTCTAGAAATTGTGAGCGAGTCATTGCTCCTATTCCTCGAAAGCATGCCCGACGGGATTATCTCGGCGCCACTTTGGGCCAGAATCGAGCAGACGCTTCCACAGATAGCAAGTGCGAAGACACCAACAGAAGTAGAGGACATTAGGACGGGCGTTCTTGACATCCTATCGACCGCGCCGTACTACAATATCTCCTTCGTCTTCCTCATGGCCATGCTAGCGCGCGTGACCGGCGAGCTCCAGCCGCTAAGTAAGAACGAGCGCGAAGCCGTCGGCAACCGCAAGACTAGCTCCCTAGGGAAGCGTAGCCTGAGCTTCCGACGGAGCGCCGGCTCCGGCATCGACGAAGGCGCCATCCAGCGACGGCTCGCCTGGGAAAGGCGGACTGCTGAGATATTCAGTCTCGCTATATGTCGCGCTGCGACGTCCACCAACCAGAGGGAGAAGAAGAGTACCGAAGAGAAGATGCGCGCTGTGGTCGAGATATTTATGCGCAGGAATGAGCCATAGTGCACGTGCCGGCATGCAGACGACGCGCAGCGGATACGTCAAATGAGGTCGCGGTAGATGAGTTAGATACTTCACTCGACGGCGTGAAAGACTAGAAACATGTAAATAGCACTTTGCGCAAGTTCTCCTTGCCTTTTGAGGGCGGGGGACAAGACATACATACATACATATATGCATGAACATAAACGTTTATATATGATATTACAGCAATATATATATATATTTATTTATTTTCAACCTTTTTCTTTAGTGGCCTAGAATCCTAAAAACTATACAACGTAACAAAATCTTAAATATCCGGTGCTCTTCATATAATCATCTCATAGTGATTCCAAATTGCAGGTAGGAAGAACATACAAAAAAACAGTATCGTTATATTCTATTTACGTAATAGGAACCTCAACAGAAAAAACACACACAACGCCAAAAGTGACTTCACCTGACCGTAGTCCAGCAGCTATGCTAACCCATGGTATCCGTCTAAGGTCCTTTTTCACTCATTCATATGCCGGCACTGGATTTAACGCATGGTATGGCATGGGCATGGTATGACGTGTGTATCCACAGCGGCATATGGGAAAGGCTCGCGCGTTGTGGGATGGGGGTGCTTGAAAAGAATTACGTAAATTGACGGTTTGATTGACATTATTTTTACCTTATGGTTACTTAGGAGTTGAGGGACTTTAAAGCTTAAATGAGCCTCATTGTTCAATTAGTCAGCTCTTTAACTACATCTCTTGTTTTCTGTTTCTCATACTATTTTTTTGCTCGCTTTGAGAATTGTCTTATAAGGTGGTGGTTGGTGTGTGTCCCATAAATCGTTGTTCTCGAATGTCTTGGCGCCGCACTCATGGACTCTCGTGTCTCAGCTCCCACGTTCTCAAGTGCCATCAGCGAATCGCTTCTAGAACCAGTATTGCTAGACAAGCAAATATATGGTATAAATTCATGGCAGTCATGCGTGCAGTCCGTTGTGGCTCAAAAAAATCACCAACAGATGTCCAAATCAACAAGTCCTTAAGTGCAAATATTGGGTTCGATATTGGGTATAGTTGAAAACAAATATTATGCTAAAAGTATATTGACAAGGTCGGGAGGTATCCCGGAAAGAAGTATTGTCTATTATGGACTCCACACGCGTGGACTTCAAGTCACACCTCAACTCGTCGCCAGTCACTAAGTCGAACGGCATTTTTCTCATACATACGCAGATACCCTAAACGATAGTCTCGGGCAACTTCTCAGGGACGCTACCCTTCGACGAGCTAGCGCGCTCCTGGTCGCTGTTGCTGTGCGCGATGAGGATGTCGCTGGTGTGGCGCTGCAGCTCGACGTAGTCGTAGGCAAATTCACCGAGCTGGATGTCGTCGATGCCGATGTCCTCCTCCTCGGGCGCCACGCGGAGGCTCAAGCCGGGAATCAGGTTCAGCAGGAAAAGGATGACGCACGTCAGCACGAACGAGTACGAGAACCCCGCCACCGAGTCCGCGATCTGGTACGCGAGCTGAATGTAGTTGTGGTTGATCCAGCCGCCGGGGATCACGCTGAAGCCGTCGAGAGCGGCTATGTAGTCACTGCGGCATATTTGTTAGCCATCTATGTCGTAGGGAGTAGTTATGCTAGATGGGAGGAGGGGACTACGAACGCGGCGAAAAGACCCGTCAGCAAGTTGCCGATGATACCGCCGACACCGTGGACGGCGAAAATATCCAGAGCATCGTCGGCGCCCATGAGGAACTTGAGCTTCGTAGCCACGTTGCAACCGATTCCACCGACGACGCCAAAAATGACGGCAGCCCAGGGCGTGACGTATCCAGAGGCAGGCGTGATAGCGACTAGGCCGGAGATGGCGCCGGAGCAGAAGCCGACGACGGACCACTTCCTCTCCAGGCGGTAGTCCAGCAGGACCCAGGTGATGCCGCCGACTGAGGCAGCGAGGTGGGTGACGATGCAGGCCATGACGGCGCGGAGGTTCGAGGCGAGGGCCGAGCCGCCGTTGAAGCCGAACCAACCGACCCAGAGGAACACGGTACCGAGGACGATGTGCGTGACGTTGTGAGGTCGGTACGGGAGACCGGCGGATTTGGCATATCCGGTGCGCTTGCCCAGCATGATGGAGAAGGCGAGCGCCGCGGCTCCAGAGGAGATGTGCACGGGTGTGCCACCGGCGAAATCGAGGCCGCCGAGCTTGAATGACCAGCCGTTCGCGTTCCAGGTCCAGTAGGCTATCGGGTCGTACACGATGGTCGACCAAACGAAGATGAAGACGATGCATGGCAGGATGCGAGCGCGGTCGACGGCGGCGCCGATGGCGAGAGCCGGTCTTTTTTCGGGGGCAAAGGTTAGGCTTTCACAGGAAACATGCGCGGGTGAAGGAGATGACTCACGTAATGGCGGCGAACATGCCTTGGAAGAGGCAGAAGAGAAGATCGGGGATCTTGGTGCTGCCGACCGAGGGCTGCGCGAGGGTTTTCATGAGGCCGAAGTTGGAGAGATCGCCAATGTAGGCGCTGCCGGTGTGAGAGAAGGCCAAGCTGTAGCCCCAGAAAAACCATTGGAAGTCCACCACGGCCACTGCTATCATCGACAGCATGATGAGCGAGAGGGCCGACTTGCGTCGAGCGAGTCCAGAGTAGAAGAAGCCGACGCCCGGGATCATGAGAAGCACGAGGGCAGCCGAGGTCAGGATCCAGGCGAAGTCACCACTCTAGTCATTGGAATTAAAATGTCAGTGCGATTTTCTCGAGATTGTTTTTTCCGATCGGGGATTTCGATAATCATCATGGTCGTCGTACCTCGTAGAAGACGTTCAGGTTGGTCACATCGCTGGAGTACCCAGGGTCGGCCACACCCGAGGTGCCATTGTATTCGACAACCTGCACACTACCAGACATGTCGACTTGTCGCTGTGTTGTCGATGGTAAAAGTGAAAGGCGGAGGAGACTCCTTCTCAGGCAACACAACACGTCCCAGGCGTGAGTGTCGAAGTGGAGATTTGCAAAGCGATAAGAAACATAAAGAGAAACGACACACTATCGAAAGAAAAGGGGACTGAAAGGAAGGATTATTGAACGCTTGGGCGGGGGGGAGATGACATGTCTAAATACAAGACAGGGAAATCCACGAGTTGTCTAACTCTGATGGATAAGACAGGCTCCGCATTGTCATTCATGTCTGTGCTGTGAGCGAGTGATTAGTATGAGTATGTACATACAGTACAGTCATTATAGCAGCAGTATAAGAGGTAGTAAATAAGGAAGTATAGCTAAATAACGTAGCGTGGTATGCCTAGTGTACATTACGATGCAAGCCATGCATCGAATCCAATAAATCCTTCAGGCACGATACCATGCCCGATACCACCTTGGCCCGGGCATCATTGTGCGAACTCAGCTGAGCTTGGGGAACCAGAATGTTACTCGTCGGATAACAGAGGACAGAGGGCAATATGGCAGATTGAATGGAGAAAAATACAGGCCCTGGCCGCCCCAGTTTCCGGGGTTCTTCATTTCAACAAGACCGTTGAACTACGGGATAGGCCTTGTTAGCTTGGTGGGTTCTGCTGATAAGACGATTCCATCTCGAACAAATGAAACCTGGAGTTTGGTATGTTTTAGATATAGCTACACCACTTGTACTCCGTACTTACGTAGACTAGGTACCTAACTTGGAGAGAAGAGGGTGTGGCCGCTTTCGTCCGTATCAGCCGTTGATCAGCAAAACACCCGATCAATGTCTTATGCTCACTAGTCTAGGTAGTCTAGTTCCGCTTGGCGTCCCCGATGCATTCAGCCAGGATCTGGGTTTAGTGGGCTGCCACGAGAGGGCCTAATCTAGTTGGTTAGTTGGCGTATAGATAGAACAGGTGACAATACCTAGTTAGTTAACCATGTAGCTGGATAGATAGGCAGCTTCTTTCTTCCCGATATAGATCAGGTCACGGTGACTATGGGTATTACTTGAAATGTTGAGCAAAGGTTTGCGGTTATGGGTATGGAATTAGAGACAGGCTGTTTTGCCCTGTAACAGAGAATCGCGGACTTGCTTCTGGGCGCTTATAAGCGAGCGCAACGTCCTATTACTGAGACACAGTCATTTGCGTCCGGGACATTAATGCCGGAAGAAGAAGGCTTGAAGTTGAGTCATGATGCGCGCGCCCCAACGTCTCCTGGCTAAGGCAAGACAATTCAATTCTGTCGTTTCCTACTAAACAGAAACACTTTTATATATAGACTTCTAGCAAGAATTGTAATCTCTTTGTTGCCACTTTGGTACTACCTTTAAAAAGGCGGTCACAAGAAGCTCATTATACCTGTCGTCGTATTATGCACGATGGTCGCATCCAGTAGTAATGTCTCAACGTTTCTGAACCGGCGCTGTCGCAGAATTTAGGCCTGTCATTATTCCGTTCAACAGTCTATTCGCTCCGTCTATGCAGTTTCGAGGCGATGACCGGAGCAGATGAAAACCGAGGTCGATTAGAAAATGCACGGCCACGGACACTGACTGACTCGGAGTTGCACAGGGTTGGGTAACATTCAACGTCGGCGCAGCCGTGCAACTCTTCTTTTGCATTGTGCAGTACCGCAAAACGGTTCGAGGATAGACTCCAGGCGGTCAGATCATGACTGACACCCTACGGCCATTCCATCCGAGATCCAGCATAGTAGCTGTGTGATACACTACGTCCGGGAACGTCTTCCGCCGGTGCAATACTACTTCATTTCTCGGTATCGAGTAAGCCCCGACGAAACCCCAAGCAGGGCTGATAAATCAATGGCCGCAGAGTTGCTCTACTATAGCTTGCCTGTGCAATGAGTCGCATACACTACAGCGAGCACAGGGACACATGCTACTTATTGTCCGAGGGTCAGGTCGGTGATAGATAAAAAGAGGAACATTTTCCAAAACAAGAAGATGCCAATGCGTTTTTTCAGCTTTGGGACCGTGATGTCTGGGCAAACGCACGCCAAGAATGAGCCCTGCTTTCGCCCAGAGATAAGAACAAGTCGTCCGTCCAATGGCAGAAGAATAAACCTGTTAGGGAGGGGATCCTAGGCCACAGTAGCTTACTTACGTACTGATGTCCTTGATGTGGAAAACGAGGACTGCGCAAGGCAACGCCACAGCCGCCCGAAACACGGCCTGTGTCTAGCCTGTGACCAATCGCAGATCTACCATAGCGAGCAATGCGTATCGAAAAGCGGTTTCATTCATTCATACTTCATCTGTTCATTCGTATTTTCATTTGAATCAAATTAGCGCCCGAAACGTCTTGGCTGAAAGCGAAGCCTTACAATACACTAGCTACAACACTCGCTTTCCGCGATGATAACACGGCCGAAACCGGCATCTTCGGGGAGCGAGGGGGATAACACTACCTACGCGGAAATGCTTCCTAGCCGGATTGGCCCTATCTAATTAACACCACAGTAAGTACCTATTAGCTCGTGGGTATGATAACCGCGACATCTCCCGAGAATAACTACCACGTGGAAGAACCGTTGAGCCTCCGAACGTGTCCTATAGGTGCCTAACGGCTCAGCTGTTCTACTTGAAATTACACTCTGCTTCATGAATCAGGAAGACTTAGACAGACAGCCTGAGGCAGGACGTGCGCAAGACTTACAACTCCCCCAAGCCCCTATCAATTGTCCGTATGTAATAAACATCCGTAAGGAATCCTGTCCTAGCGCGGTCCTCGGTCCTCTCGCGAATGAAAACCCGATAATATCGGCCGAGGTCCCCCAATCGAGAAGCTAGTGACCGTTTCGAGTCCTAGACTAATCGTGGTACCGCCATGTCGGAACTGGTGGAGTTGAAGGGGTGGTGGCATGTCCATGATGATCATATCTGATAAAATAGACTCTCACTAGCAAGCCCCAAACTAAATCGAGGAACTTCCCATCGTACGCATGCATCCATCCTATTGCTTCTAGAACATCCCAACTGCATCATGCATCTATCCATCTGCAAGACCACACCTTTACGAATAAGTACCACCATCCTAGATTATTCAGATTTGCTTCCTACTACCCACAACCTCACTAAATAGCTTACAGAGTATATGGTAAGCCAACCCTTCATGCGTCCATCGTACCCAAATTTCCAGATCATGAACTCGAACAGGGGATAATGCCCCTTCAACCTGCATGAACCCAAGACCCTTCCCATCTTGTATGCACGCAATTCAATCAGTAGCATTGCATTAGTTCAAGCATTTCTCATAAACAATATTCATCTTTGGCGTCCCACTCCTATCTCACCGCGATTTTATTAACATTGCAGTCGATCTATTTAAGCCCCGAGATAAAGATATAGAATTATCATTACTACCTAGATAGAACCTGAGATTTTTCCAACCCTACAAGAGCGGTACACTATTGAACCACAGCCAAAGAGAATAACGCCCCGGTTTTTCCGTCCGTACCTAGACCTCGGTCTCGATCCCAGCATCCTTATCACTGTGATGGAATTTATCAGTAACATTGCCCTTGAGGCGCGTCAGTTTGCCCCCGAGGTGATTGACCTCGCGTGCGGCACGCCACTGCATGATACCGCGATGTTTGCGATGCAGCTGCTTGTGATGGTCCTTGTAATCCCGCAGCTGGCCCTTCATACCGCGAGAGCCGTCCTCTGAATCATTGTGACCAGGCGCGAGCACCGCCGTAGCTGCCTTTGTAGCTCCGTCGACGGGGTTGCGGAATATGTTCTTCACCTTCTTGAAGTCGGAGAGGGAGATGTTGGACGAGCCCGAGGAACGAAGTCCGTCGCTGTCGTCCTCGTCGCCGGAGCTCGGTGGTGTTGAGTCGTCATTCGTATGCATTCGTAATTTCTTCCGGCGGATTTCATCGTCGTCTTCCTCGTGAATCTCGTCGGATAGGCTGCCTTGGTCATCCGACTCGTCGTCGTCGTCTTCTAGCCCCTCGTCTGTGATTGTATCTAGACATTCCATTACATCCCGCATATCTTTGTTTTTTGATTGCGCGGCGAAACTCTTGTGATATCCCGACAGTCCACGCCAGAAACGGACGGGAATTTCGACTTCCCCGAGTAAATCGTCACCCTCAAACTCGCAACATGTCTGTGCTTTGCGGAAGCCCTCTTTGCTACCTTTCCAGACTTTAACGCACTTCGTCTCATCCTCTTCGTCCCTGAGTTCTTGTAGCCATAGAACCGCAAAGGCTGCCGTTTTGTCTGGGCCCATCTTGGATCGACGGAACTCTATCACCACAGCCGACGAGTATCGCTTGCGCACAGCCATAAATAACTCCTCGGACCCTCTCTTACCATTACCCTTCCATAACCCATTATCAGGGTATAATTTGACCCGCCCCGTATTTGTTCTTAGTTTGATTCGATTGCTGAGCAGGCCGGGGTCGAAGCCGTCTTTCGGCTTCACAGGGCCACAGATTTGCAACGTGCCGTAGTCCCATCCGCTAACTTGGGTAGGCAGTTGGAGCTCAACGCTTCGCCAGACTATGCTAACTCGTGCTTTGCCGTAGCCGATTCCCCCGGACAGCGAGTAGGTATCCATCACCTGACTTCGTTTCTCAAAGATCTTTGAAAGTGGGAGATACACGAGTCCAATCAAAGGGTCGCCTTCTCTTTCCCGCGCATCGCGCACACTCACAATGATCTCTGTATCACGCCAGTCGCGAATGAACTTCTCCGTACCGGCGTTGAAGAACGGTTTGGAGTTCTTCGGCTTCGTCCGAGTCCTGAAAATTTTCCTATGATTCAAAATGATGGTGCAGTAGCTGCTGGGCATATCGTCAGACTGTTCATCCTCGTCATCCTCATCACCAGCCTCCTCTTTATCTTCTTTTTGGAGCTTTCGAATTTGAAGACCAGTGAGATTGTGAATTTGTACACCAAGTATACCGGAGACATATTCGCCGCTGGGTGGCGCTGATATAATCACTATAACAGCTTGAGTTAATGACGTCTGTTGCGCACGAACATCTGGACGTTTTGAACCCTCCCCCCCCCCCTCCCCCCCCTCAAAAAATTCGAGCTATATAGGTAACAACGTAGTCTCCGCCATAAAGGCGCCCGGGTAGAAAGAAATGAATGCTTTTGACTTACTGGAATCCTCAAGTTCATGATAGTCTTGCGTCTTCTGTTGCTGAACCTCGTTATCATCTGGAGACTTGCCCGCCTCTCTCAACTTATTCTCCGCCGAATCGGAGACATGCTTCTTCATGTCATGCTTTGTTCGAATATTTTTGTTGAAGGTTTGTGCCTCGAGCTGTTGTTTAGTGATTCTAGTTTTCGCGAAGTATCCCACGGACCATACCAGAGAGCCGGGCATTTTCTCTTCAACATCTTCGCCAGTGAAGCGATCTTCTCGATCTTGAATCCTATTCAAGGTCTCCTGGTTATGCATAAGGTCCTTCAATTCCACTTCGACCCGTCCTAAGTCATCATCTGCTGTCCATTTGTCTGAATCCCATAATTGCAAACGAAGTTTTTCGCTGGCATTCACCTCTTCTGGCGTAACAAGAATGCTGGCATACTCATGCCAACTAGGTTCGTTCTGATCCAATGCAATACGAGTTGAGGCAACAGGCTTGCCAAATTTACCCCAAGAGACGGTGACATAAGAGTCACTACTACCTTGAACAGGACCAATCCCAGCATCTCCTTGCTTGAAGCCACTTGCACGCTTGATGAAGATCCACACAACACCAATACTTATGGTGTCTTTCTTGAAGTCTTCGCCAACCAACATGTCCTTCAGGTTGAGTGTCAGGCTTTTTGGGGCAACATATTCCGCAAGAGCGGCGTCGATGGCGGAATTGACGAATGACGAGATGAGAGGAACATCAGTCAGACTGAAGCTATGCTTGGACAATGGCATGCATGAAATGGTTGCCTTTGGTTGTCCAAGGAACGTTAAAGTGCACAATTCGATAAATGGGGGATCGGGAGTGAGCTGAAGCCGGAGTCGAAGTGTCATGACGATACCTCGGAGCTCGACCCATACTGGAACTGCTATACCACCTGGGAGATAAAATTTGAGTAAGAGGTGAGCATTCTTGGCTTTCTTTTTGAGCGACTTGCTAGAAGTGCGGGAGCGATATGCTAGGGCAAGTTCCAGGTTAATAAAGTCTCCCTCTTCAGCCTCCATGCCTTCGCGCAAAGCGATTTCTTCGTCTTCCTGCTGCGCCGGGCTTTCGCTGTTGTCAGAAGGTTTTACATCGTCGTTTGGGCCTCCTTCGCTGTCCTTATCTTGAGATTGGGCAGCGTCGGTACGGTCATTCTGGGATGAACCGTTATCCTTGTGCAGCTGTCCATTCGCTCCGACGCTTTGGCTAGCTGCACCGCTTGGTAACCATTTCACGCCAAGTATACGAACACTTTCACTCCCTTGACCCATGTCGTCCACGCTCACCATCTTGATTGCCTTAGGCAATGATGCTTGCATGACATCCTCGATTTGATCGACAAGAGAGGCGAACAGGTCTGGGTTGACAAGGGGCCAGATGGAAGCGACAAGGCTGTTTAGCCAGTGCACAGACTCAGGTAGTTCTTCGTCACTCTTGATAATGGCCTTCTCCTCCCTTCGTGCCGCATCCCAGGTTTCGTCATCAAATATCTCGTTGGTCTTTTTGTTCACCCATTTACTCATTCCCAGCACGGTCGTCGCCCCAAGCCCAACGAACAAGACAAGACCCAATAACTTAGACAAGTGAGGGAACCAGCTACCTTTATCATCAGACAGCCTCGGATCTCCGTGATGACCGAAAGACGAGGGTAAAACGAAAAAGAAGGCTGCGAGTAGACCAATTATCGATAGTCCAGTGTAAATAGCGTTTTGATAAACAATCGCTAACTCTCGTCTCGTGGACTCAAAGTCTGGCGGCGGGAAAACACGTTTCATGCCATTGTGCGCCCTTTGGGCTTTCTCCCGCTCAGCTTGCAGCTCTTTCTCCGACTTGGAAGCACCCGCGGGGCCTGTAGCCGTAGTGTGATGTATCCCGGGCTCAGGTTCATTCTCGGGGACAGATTCAAGATCCTTCACGGTCTGGTCATGTATGACAACAGGAAGATGTGTTACTGGGTCAGTAACTTCTCTGCCCTCGCCATGTCTCTTTTTCTTCTTCATCGCTTTGCGTTTTTCTTTAGGATCAGTTGCCCCTGCGACGGCTTCTGTTGCTGATTTGTCGCCTGCCTCGCTCTTCTGCTTTCCATCTGTAACCCTATGTCTGTCAGTCGTCTCTTGCGAGTCTTGCTCTGAAGTAGATTCTGTCTCTTGTCCTTGGGCAGTGTCGTCCTCGGAGGCAGTTTGGGGTATATACTTCGACTCGTTCAAGTTTGCAGAAGGATATGGGTCGTGGCGATTCTCGAGTCCAGCATCTTCGTTTTTGAAGATGGCTTTGGCGGAATTGTAGGCTCTCTTGGGTTTGGATTCATCCTCGGGGCCTCGCTGAGCTTCTTCTTCGTCTCGCACTTGACCATCTAACTCCTTCCGATGTTGCCTATATCCCTGCACCGTAGGGATCGGGTGTCTACCGCTGTGCGGCCCTCCGTAGACCCTGTTGGGAGCTCCATCACCTTGTCGTTCTAGATCATCGTCCGCCATCCCCGGTATATCTCGATGGCGATTAAAGTTACAATGATCTCAAGCTTAATTTATCGTAGCAGTGCCTGCGAAAAATAATAATAATCAATAAATAAAATGGCTTTCCCGTGGAATTCTTTGATTGATAAAGTCAAAATGGAGGACATGAGAAACCTGATGTCTGGTCGGACATACTTAAACCGTGCCCGGGATATAATAATATAGGTGATTCTGTTCTGATGACATTATGGATGACACATCTGACATTATTTGACAGTTGTCCATAGTAGGAGCCAATTATATAGCGGCTCTGCTTTCATCATCGGCAAGAATCGCTAGCAAGGAATGGATGAGGGACACGCAAGACGCGGCACGAGCTACAAGCAAGTTCAATTGCATTTACAGGGAAGTAGGCGATGAGGTCATTTGGGCTTTGCATACAGCGGGCAGGGTGGAGGGTGGGTCCCGGCTCACGGCAGACAAGACGCCCAGGCCTTGTTGGCGGGGTTGTTCCAGGGTACTTCCTTGTCCGATTTTGGTGATCCAAGGGCTATAAGTTCGGCTCCCGGCAACCATCGTGCCGTTTTGCTCTCGAGGATCACGATGCAGGCACATTACATCATAACCAACAAAATTCAGTTTTCGTTTCGCATCGCGGGTGACCTAGTAGGTAGGTACTCGTAACAAGGGGGGTTTACAGCCGTCCAAAATCGTTATCTTTCTAGAAGTTTGATAGGTTAGTCTCATCGAATCTAGGAACTCGAATCGCGCCATTTCTTTCGGCGTGGAGTGACTCCAAGGTTCTTGTAATGAAGCGATAGCTGATTGCGGGAATTCAAATGTTCCCACACAATTGAATGTCAATAATGAGGATGCAGTCGTAATACTCCAAGTCGCATAAGAATACGGACACTAAAGCGTTGCGGTTGAGTTTCTTCATATCCCATTCTTTCAGAAACACCATTGCTTCATCTAAGAGGACGACTGTGTTAGAGACCCATAAAACTGTCTGGGTCGGGAATGAGACAGACAACAATCCCTTATCTTTCAAAGTGGAAGATTGACTGTAGCTGTTTTTCTACGGCTTCGGCCACTGTCCCTATGTCACGCGTAGCGGCTCCTCTACAAACTCGAAAATTTCGGTACGGGCTTCGCCGCATAGTTAATGCCGTTGCAGCAGAGTTGCGCTAGAATGACATTATTGAGGGGATTTCTTATGAGTTGAACAAGGCAATATGATCAAAGGGAGAAGTTTCGTCACCGAAATCCAGACACTTAACTCTGGTGCTTTTATTGACACTAATAGCCGACCTACAGCTTGACGATATTATGAATAATGTTACCAGAACCCGGGACCACGACCCCTCCAGTTGCCAGCATTTACCAGGAGGATATGCCATCGAAACCCTCTATCATAGTCAAAACAAACTATAACACGCAAAGTCTTGTCTACGAGCGCAGTGAAAGCTCTTCGCCAGCACCAATCGTCAGTTGTCTGGATATTCCAACCGTCTCTACGGACCTCAGTCGAGCTCATCCAAGACCTGGCGCATCTCTAAATATAGTGGAGTCTTTATCTCTCTCCTATGTGAAATTTCATACAATAGAGACACCAGCTCAATGGTTTGATTTGTTAGCATCATCCATCCAGTCGCTAGCAGTTCTATAAAGGTACAGACGTTCAGTTGATCCCCCGGAACGACGGCTTTTTTTTTTTTTTCACTGTTTTCCTTAGGCAGCGTTGGTCAATTAAATCGTGGCCCGGCGACATGTAAGAGAACATGTTTCGCTTTACTAACAGTCTGTTGATCCTAGCGTGTCGGGAGTTACCTAACCTAGGCAACTCAACTATCCATAGAGGGATAAAGAAACTAATTTATCCTTCAGCACGTCACCTCTTCCATTTTCTGCCTTCTATTAACTATTGCTTCATTTACACGTATCAAGCCAAATCCCTCTATTCCTAAAGCAGCCTGACGCCTCTATCATGGGTATCGTACATGACAAACCGCCACAAAAACAACTTCCAAACCTTGAGTCGTCGTCTCAATAATCTGTCTGATGAAGTTGACCGTTATTCGAACCTTGATCCCGTTCAACAGGCAGATGGTCTAGCAGACATGCGCCGAAACGTGGCCCGAATGAATATAAACATGGAGACTCTGAATGTAAAAATTGAGGCTTTGACTGCAAACATTGCGCTTTTGACTGCGAACGTTACGGCTTTGACTATAGACGTTCAGGCCACTGAGAACACGCTGTGCAAGGAGATGCAGGAGATAAAGGGCTCGCTTGAGAGTCTTATAGACGACTGGCAAGTAAAGTTGTATATATATATAGTATGCGATTGAATTTACGGGCTAAACTTCAAGCAGCGACTTTAATAATAGACCACGAGTGAAGAACAATCAGGCTACCACATCACAACTTCGCCGTTGTATAATATTTAAGTTTGTTGTTAACAATATACGGCATTTATTATAATTCGACTTTACTTCTACGGTTCGTAAGCATACAGGTGTATTAGCTTGTTTAAGGATTAATTACAATTATGTTGTAATTTTGTTGTTCTTTTTGGAGGACGTCGTGCAAATGGGGCATTCGCGGTTTGGCAGATACTTAGTAGGTATGAAGGAACACAGCTGGTGGCTTACACGTATCGATGTTAGTACTTACCTAAGTTGTTAGCTCCCGCCATCGTTACTTTCGGCTTCGTCTTCATTAAAATTAAACAGATCGAACCACTCAGGCGCAAAGTGCTTTTCATACAAAAGGTAGTCCAATAGATAGATGTATAGTTAATAGACAGGTACCCAAAGGCCAAGCCCGCAGGGCAGTTGATATTAACACCGTTTACCGCCACGCCGGGGCCGAAGGAGATAAACCCAATGAAACACATCCGGCTCCGTCGCCTTCGCCTTCGGGGTGGGTATCTTTCCGATAACGGAAACCTCAAACGGTAGTCCATCCAACCGAAACCTTGACGCGGAATAGCTCAGTGAAATCCATACTCCCCCGGGCGCAAGACACTCTCTCACACCGCTCGCCATCTCCAGAACCGCCGCCTCGCCCCCGCAAGACACGGCGTCGACGGTGCTCTTATCCACCACGAGATCGAACATGCCACCGGCCAAGTCGGCGCAGGAGGGCAGTCTCGTGACGTCCGCGACGATGTAGCGCGTGCGCACCTCCCCGAAGACGCGCGCCTCGATCTCTTGCCCGCGAGATAGTGCGAGGGGCTCGTAGTCGACGTTCGTCACGTCTACGCAACCCTCTGCCCGCAGGCGGGTGTGCAGGTCGCTTGTGCCGGAGCCCAAGTGCAGGATCCGCTGCGCCTTTGACGAGGTTAGGTAAGGCTTTATGAATGGCAGGAATGTGGACGAGGACGTCAGCCATTCGAACGATTCCTCGTGAGCGAACCGCGAGTGCCAGTAGCTCTGTCTTTCGAAGTCGGCGGCCATTTATTTCTTGGGGGTTACGGGCGGATTAGTATATGAAGAAGGTAATATAAATAGATGGATGGACGAATGAGATGGTTATGTGATCAATGAAATGTACAGTCGCGCCTGAGAATTCTGTTGGCAATGCCTGGCGCCGAAGCTACCAGGCCTGGCATCTCAATATATAATGATATTGCGATCGATGAGCGGGAAAAATTCTGGAGCCAATTTATTCATGTTAAATTTTTCGCGAGGTATGGTGGGGCTCCCCTCTACTCCTCCATTCAGCATCTTTCTGTTCGAATGGCAATACAAATATGTTCTCTCTGGCGTTTTTTCTAATTGCTCGTATGTAGTGCTGTAAGGTGTGGGCTTGATGGGGAGGCGGGTGCGCGGGAATTGTCCTGGGTTACGAAGGGCATTCTTCTAAGATTCTGATCTCCCCGAACTAGGTGACGACGATGAGGTATGAGTCACGCATTCATGAACCGACACAATAACTTGGATGGTTTGCAAATATATGAATGTCATCAGAGATTCGGGCTTACACACAATCTCAACTTACTAACATCCGCCGATTCTAAGCCCAATTACATCTGAGAACAAAGAGCGACGTCTCTCGTATACTATGGACTTCGAACGAGTTGCTAGATAGGTCATGATGCTCTTTATTATTTTCTCATTAGAAACTTAGCCTATTGAAAGGTGTTTTGTCTGAGACAATCTACCGACGTTTGACAGCCCCTCCTTTTATAGCTCTTTAATATCACATCCCTCATTCATACAAGGCTACAATATAGTCACTAATCAGGCAGTCGCTAGATGCAGACGGCATCCAACAGCCATTCTTGAACAAATCTCCCATCAACTTGTCATCGTCACAAACAGGATAACAACCAAGTCTCGTGCCAACGTGGCGCCTCCCTGGCAACGTGCCGTCGAACAATGCAATGTGAGACCAGACGCACGGTCCGAGATGATCGCGTATTAGGGGCTCAGAATAAGAGCTCTGTAAGGACTTTCGATAAGTAGGTGCCAGCGGTAGTACCAATACTTGTTAGCGTAGCAATGATACAGTGCTATGAGTGTCTCATTGCCTCTGCTATTATACGCCTTCATGCTAGCACTAGTGGATTAATTTCTTTATCGTAGCAGTGGCGTAATTAGTTGCATCTCCAGTATGCAATTCGCTTATAACATGTCTCAATTGCGCTTAGAATCTTCAACATACGTTAGTTCTATCGCCTGGAGGTTGCGTCAACATACAAGGTAATTTTAGCTTACCGTATTTCATATGAACCGGCTCTTGTCATATACCGTACCCATTTTACACTTGGGTAGTTGCTCTTCTCAAAGACCTTGAGATATCGCACTAAAAGCCCCGAGCTTGTGAACATGAGAAGGCTAAAACTCAGACTAAGTGGTGGCCTCGACCAGGCTTTCTGATTTGTCATGCTCGTGAGGTCGGCCTCGGCACTTAGGACGAACTCGCTTTGGCCGGTAAAGCGGCCAATCTTCCAGACAATATGATTTTCACTGGGCTCATATTTTGCTTTGCCCTGAGTGCAGCGTTCGGTGATGCGGGCAGTGTTAAGAGGCGTGGGGATGCGGACCACGACGTTGGTGGCAAAAAGCTTGCTACCAAAATTGGCCTTAAGCCCAATGCTGTACTCTACCTTGGTTTTGCCCACTTCGTTGACGATGGCGTGCACCTTAAAGGGCAGATTAACATTTTCCGTAGCACGATAGCGCATAAGCTCAAACTCGCCGTCCGGGGGCACGAAAGATATAATGCGATCCGAGTCAAATTTCCCCAATTTCACGCACTGGTGAAACTGGCAGTCCTCGAGGGTGACACTGCCGGCAGCCGCCTTAGTGGCCTTGGAGCCCAGCCTGTTTCCGCTAGGCAGCGACTGAAGGCCATCCTGGTCTAGCAATAGACGGTCGTTGAGCCCAAACTTGCATTCGGGGGTACCGGAGAGGTAAGCGCGCATGATGATCTGACCGGTGACATCGGCACGCAGGACGGCGCCGGTGGCGGACATCAGCAGGTTGACGTCCTCGATGACATCGACAAAGGCCTCGTTCTTTCGATACTTTACGTCGGCCTTCCTCCACGACAGCGCACCGGTGGCCTGCATGGTGATCTTGGCGGAGTCTTCGGGGGCGCGCTCGGACTTGACGCCCTCGGTGGTGATGTACATCTTCAGGGTGTCGGTCTCGGTGTTCTGAGGGTAGCCGAAGTCGATGATCTCTGGGACGGCGCAAAGTCAGCACGGAACGTCGACGTTCGAGACAAGAGACAGATCTGTACCGTCGAGCAGCTCGTAGACGAGGACGAAGTTGTTCTTAACAGCCTCCTCATCGAACTTGGCAAAGTATCCCCGCCCCAGCTGGATGAGGCGGTAGAGGAACTCGAAGACCAGGGCGGCATTAGCATTGCTCTTGGTGACGGCAACGAGGTAGATGTTCTCGTGCTTGACGTGGCTGAAGGTGGTGCTGCCGAGGGTGAGGATGGGCGAGCGCACTTGAGGGTTCGAGATGACCTGGATGCGGAAGACGTCGGCGAGGCGTGGGCGGCAGTCGTTGCGAAAGGCGCGGAAGATCAGGTTCTCGCCCTTCTGGTTGAAGATCAGGATACCGGACAACATGGTGCCGAAGGGGCCCTTTCGATTTGGGTGCGGATTGGGGGAGGGGGGGAGACGACGAGCTAGTGTGTGAGTGAAGTCGTCGGTCGTTCGGTTGAACCCGTCGCCTGCATCACCGCAGGTTTGGGTTGGTGGTTTGGATCCCTGTGCTGTAACAGGTAGGTACCTCGCTATATTGGAACGTTAGCGGGCCCCGTCACTTTTACAGGCGCCTGAGTTAGCGTAACGGCCCCCTGAAGCTTGGCGGCGTCCGCTTTGAACTCGATAAAGATGAAGGTAAATAAGCATCGCTTTGACAAGCAATCCGATGTAAACCCAATCGGCCAAAGAGGTAGAGATCTGCCAACACTCCCTGTTTTCCACGTGCGTACATCTCTTGGGAGTATGCAGGCAATTTGCAACACTCGTCGTTAAATTACCTACGTTTGGGTCCATACGAAGAAACTGAGTCCATCAGTGCCTGGAAATGCCGAAAACATCTATACTCCTGCTGGGTATCTTCAAGCAGCAACACCGTGGAGACCAACAGTAGATAGTCACTTCATAGCGAGACCACTTGGACAGTTCGGCACGCCGGGGTATCCTGCTTCTCTGATTAAGCGCATGGGACGGGATTCCTAAACGAGACGCCTCCCAACCCACCTTATTCTTGCATATTCCTTGTAGCTGGAAGCCAGGTTTCTGGCCAGGCGAGCCAGGTTCCCGGTTGATCTGACTTGGAACCCGGCGTCCTGGCACCTAGCTTCCGCTGACATCCGCCGCTGGATCAGGCCAGATCAGGCCAAACCCGGTGGCTCTCTGGTCAGTGATGAGCACAATTGCCCCGGTAGGGCCGGTTCTGGACGTGCTATCCCAGGCCTTTCGGAAGCAACAACATATATGACCGGCGATGCCTCGGCACTCGTTCCATCGTGCTGCTGTAGCGCCTCGCTTTGGTCTTAGGCATCCATGCTGAGATACTCTAGCGTCTGCTAGTTAGTCAACTTGGTGCAATGAGCTGGAGCCCCGTGCCAGTCATGCCAATGGCCCCGAGCGCCTACTGCGACCCTTGAGATCCCGTTGGCACCCTGCCGTCCTGCCGACCTCCCTATTCGGGTCTTGTCTTGCGCCTCCGAGAAACATACCAAACCCGGCTAGCAACCCTTCCAACACCACGGCTCCCCGCCGACCCTACAGCAAGCAGTACGATCCAAATCTTAGTCAGCCGATTATTCTTCTCGTCGTATGTCGTCTTCCTACAAGATTGTGTCTGTGGCCCCACGCGAGAACAATCTAAGTAAGGCTCGATAGCCTCATCCCTTCTAGATCTAGACTCTCGGCAAGCTCCCGGGAACATCAACCGCGTTTCCGCCCACCTTGTGGGCATCTCATCCCCTCATGTCGCCTCGTCAAAGCACACAGCTACCTTGGTACGCTCGTATGCTAGCTTTCTCATGCATTCCATCTTCTCACTTCGACGATGGGTCCTTCAAGGCCTTCTTTCCCGTCTAACCGCTACCTCCGGGGCCAAACAAGGCACCGTCGAGTGTTGATATAAACCCTCCAATGCTTCCTGTTCTGAGGACATCTGCAGCACCTGTCAAGCAAGTCTTCCTCAAGCAGACCAGGAAACTAGACAACATGTCCGCAAAGAGTCTTCTCATCGCCGCCTTGAGCGCCGTTGCTCTAGCTGCTCCCTTCGAGGGTCATGTCGAGGAGCGCCAGTCTTGTGCCCAACAATGGTATGGATTATGCTAAAGCTCATTATCCGTGCTTTCCTAACTTGTTCAACAGGGCACAGTGTGGCGGTAGTGGTTGGACTGGAGCCACATGCTGCGCCAGTGGGAGCACTTGCTCCAAGCAGAACGACTATTACAGGTATGCCTCGGATATGACAGAGTACAGATCCTCGACTAACGGCTTACAAAGCCAGTGTATACCGGGCTCTCAAACAACTACGACCACCGTAAGGACGACAACTTCGACGAGCCCAACCAAGACCACGACCGGCGGGGGTGTAAGTAATGTCGATTTTGTTCATTATCAGAGTCGCATATGCTGATCCTCCATTCGACAGTCACCTACTACATCTGCTCCAGGTGGCTCTGGAACTGCCATCCCCTCTGACAACCCTTTCTCCGGCATATCTCAGTGGGCCAACGCATATTATGCTTCTGAGGTCAGCGCCTACGCGGTGCCTACGCTAGGCGCTGGTGCTGCAGCCGTTGCCAAGGTACCCAGCTTTATGTGGCTGTAAGTTCTGGGTAACATGATGCTAAAATAGCAGTAAGGCTAACACGCTTGTTAGTGATACTCGTTCCAAGGTCCCTATGATGGACAGCACGTTGGCAGATATCCGTGCCGCTAATGCGAAGGGTGCTAACAACGCCGGTATCTTTGTCGTCTACGATCTTCCAGACCGTGACTGTTCGGCCGCTGCTTCCAATGGCGAGTACTCGATTGCCGACAATGGTGTTGCCAATTACAAAGCGTACATTGACGCCATTGTCACCGTTCTCAAGAAGTACTCAGACGTCCGCGTCATCTTGGTGATCGGTTAGTACAACGGCAGAGATTCCCTGTGTGTTACCGTTTACTAATTTCTCACCAGAGCCTGACTCCCTCGCCAACTTGGTAACCAACTTGAGTGTCCCCAAGTGCGCCAACGCCCAGGCCGCTTACCTCGAGTGCACAAACTACGCCCTCAAACAACTAAATCTCAAGAATGTTACAATGTACCTGGATGCTGGTCACGCCGGTTGGCTCGGTTGGTCCGCCAATCTAGGTCCTGCCGCTCAGTTGTACGCCTCAGTCTACAAGAATGCCAGCTCGCCTGCCTCGGTTCGGGGACTTGCTACCAACGTCGCCAACTACAACGCCTGGAAGATCAGCGGCGCCTGCCCGTCTTACACTCAAGGCAACCCCACCTGTGACGAATCTGGCTACATCCACAATCTCGCTCCCGCACTGGCAGCCCAGGGCTGGAACGCCCACTTCATTACTGACACTGGCCGCAGCGGCAACCAGCCCACCGGTCAGAGCCAGTGGGGTGACTGGTGCAATGCCAAGGGCACTGGTTTCGGTCTTCGCCCTTCGGCTGACACGGGCGATGAGCTCCTCGACGCCTTTGTCTGGGTCAAGCCTGGTGGTGAATGTGACGGTACTAGCGATACCAGTGCTGCCCGATATGACTACCACTGTGGGGCTTCATCTGCCTTGCAACCCGCCCCTGAGGCCGGCACATGGTTCGAGGCCTACTTTGAGCAGCTTTACAAGAACGCCAACCCACCTTTCGCCTAAATATTCCGAATTGTGATGGGGCCAAATGAAGATGGCCAAAGGATGAGGAGTAGAGCTAGGTTTAGAGATTTGATGACGATGTTCTCGAATTCTTTGTATATAGTTTGTCTACGCAGAAGCGTATATGATCCACTGATAAATCAACACAGTGATAAATCAACCCAGTAACGTATCTCACAAGTATAATCCACATCATCTGCCATTATAACCGTTCATATAAATTACGCTATATTTCTTTTCATCAAGTACTTTCCCACTGGTAAGCTCGAGCTTTGTATGACAACCACCACATTCCGCAATCTCGACTCATTTTTACCCGTCTCCCCTATGATGGTTCTCGCTCAGAAAACTCGTACCATGGATAGGCCACGACGAGAGAACCTCCCTCAACTTCGTAGATACAGACAACGCGACCGCATATTCGCTCCGCCTACCGCAGGAATAACTGAGAAGGGGTTCATTCTGTAACTCCACTTTGATGGGAAACATGTCAAGCGATGTGTGAGCTGTCGATTACATGTTCCTACAAATTGACTATTTCCTTCACAGAAATTTCACGTTGCACTGGTCACGACTTTGCTCTGGCAGATCCTAGGCTTCTTTTGAAAAGCAAATATTGCACCTATCTTATCACCTCAACATATCAGGTATCCTCCACATCCTGTGAGCGAGCTCGGAATAATCGCTTGGGGGGTCGAGATTCTCTACAGCCTGGTGAGCATCTCCACATTGTACCGTCATAATATCATCGTTTCTGACTGATGTGAGAAATTAGTAGGTTTGGAGTTCATATAACCAGGAACAAATGATTCATCTCCTCAACTAGGCTATTAGGGCTACCCCAAGAATTGTAGCTATACACAGCACTGATCGTAGTACTAAGAACTAATGCTGGTGTAGTCAAAACCGGCATAATTCATTGCTGTGAATTATCTGCAAGTAATACAGTATCTCTTCTGCCTGGACAAAATCTCAAACCCAAAGGCTTTTCGGGACAAGAAAAATACATAAAACTTCGGGGCATACGATAATGAGACAGATCAGTGAAGGGTTCTATTCTAATATGAATGGCCGGGCTAGCTAAGGTACATGTCATACCGTTCTTTATTAGGAAACAAGCCGCACATAGTCATATCAGATGTATCAACAACCTGTCACCTTGGCGGCCTGCTAATAATGACAAATAAGTGTAAAACGACTTGTCTATTGACGTACTGTTCATTAGTTCGTTAATGAAAATTTCCCGATAATTATATATAAAAACAGAGTGTTATTAATGAAAGCCGGATTCTCACCCTTCTTGCACCTACTTATGCGTGTTACTCTCGCCCTCGTAATATCCCCCACAAACTCACGCTCGGTCTCGTTCCCAAAACAATTTTTAAACAAACCCGCAGACCAACTTCTAGAAGCCCTTGCTCACAATGCAACCCACCATGCCCAAGCACCTCAAACCACGCCCAGGCCCCCTCGGTTCCCTCCGCAGGTACAAGAAACGGCGTGCACAGACCATGGACGCCGGGACGCCCGGTTCTCAGATTCCCGCATCCAAGGGGGAGTTGAAGGCGAAACACCTGTGTTTACGATCTGATGGTTACAAGCTAGGAGCTTCCAAGCCTACACGAGCAAGCCGCAAATTTAAAGTAGGAAAGAGGAAGGGGAAGGCTGGAGACAGAAAAAGAGGCGAAGACAAGGCGGCTCACACGTGATTTGAACGATGAAGGTGACAATTTTGGTGAGTAAGTCTTGCATTCTTGGGTCACACCACGCTATCTACGTAGCACTCGGGTGTTTTGTCCCTGAATGATATTTGGATGGCCGGATCTTATGAACTCAATTGAGTGGCAGTGCAAGTGGTAGTGTTGACTATCGATATGCACATGCGACAGCTTTCCCCTCGAATCGCAACATGCATTGCCTCGTGCGGTACGGCCTTTTCGTGCAATAAATTGGATATATTAGGAACTTTATATACAAAAATACGTCAAGTACTCTGCTTTGATTGGCTTGTAAAGAGCGAGAAATAATACATAAGGACGACACCCAAAGTACTGCCGAGAGCAAAAGTGAATAATGGGTTTCCCAGTGCCCATCGTATCCAGACGATCACCTGCTCCGCCGTAGCGTTCAATAAAACAACAATGCCTTCAGGATTCGAAAAATTCCCTGGTGATGTTTTTTCACCTTCTGAAGTAGACTGGGCCGGTGGATTTTGATCCAACAAAGCCAATAAAGCCTCCTTGTTGAACGCCTCAGAACTGGATACATAACTTCTCAATGTGACTGGACCTTCGTCGAATATGTGTTTCGGCACTTCGCCAGCTTGGCTTGATTTAAAGCTCAAGCTACTCCGTAGCTGCGTCATCCCTATGGGTGGTGGACATTCAACTCTTATATACTTCCTGTTGGCATATGATAATGAAACTTCTCTGTCTGCGCCATATTCAAGAAATAATTGTAGGGCCTCAGCTATGTATGGTTTGGAGAGCAGGGCGTTAGAATTAAGACAGATGTTTAAAAACTTAGCCCAAAGACTTACGTCCTCGTCTGCCAGTGCCCTCTGGTTGGGAGAGAATCCTTGCTGGAAAATCCACCTTAGAATTTGATTCCGTCCGTTGTTGCCCTCCTCGCCACTTCTTCTTATCCCGAAGAGAATGACCAGGATAAGGCTCCTATAGTCTGCCCCGTTGACCGCAAAGGACGGCCGCCTGTTGCTAGTGAAGTATTGATCAAGGCCGAATTGTGCCGCGCAATGTGAAACCGACCAAGGGTTCACCGCGGCAACATCGGCCATCCAGGTCTCCGATGGTTTAAGTTCGTGAGGATCTAACATGGGTTTGATATGTCGATTGTACATCTTCTGGAGGTTCCACATTGCTGGCATGAATTTCTCGGAGTCGGAACCTAGGCTGGCAAGGAACACAACAGTGTCCGCTAACTCTGGGGAGAAAGGCGACCGGGCGGTCTTCACTTGCTGTGAATACGCTCGAGATAACTCAGCGACCAAGGTTTGGCAGGTCGCCCCGAACACATCGAAATGCTGGAGTCGCGCTGATCGTTCGTCTTCCATCTGGCTTCTGAGCAAGAATTCGTGGACTGAGCGGTGAGTGAGTCTGACCTCTCCTCCTAGATTAGAATGACCAGTTTGGGTGATTTCCAGAAGACCTTTGCAACGTTTATATAGTTGCCGCCGAGCTTTCTCGAGTCGTGGCGTGAAGTCGTGGCGCATGAAAGGTTTGTCTTCGAAATCCGGCTTCAAGGCAAATTCGGGGTCGTTATTGTATTCGTCTAAAAGCGAGTACCTGAATAGAGACAGCCGATGATCCGATTTACTCTCCAATAACCTTAGAATAATAGCAAACGTCTGAGCAGATTGATCTCTATCCGACATGTGAATGGAATCAAACAGTTGCTGGAAGAGGTCTCCTATCTCCGGCGGTGTGAACTCGAGTTTTCGTTGCAGCTCCACAAACGTGTCTCCATGATCGCAGGCGTCGTCTAACATCTGGACCACCAAAGCTACCCATAAGAAGACGCCACTCGCGCGGCGTGCAACTTGAGAAATAAGACTATCACTTTCGCCCTCTGGCTTTTCTAGAGCAAGGAAGTTCTGGTTGTTCTCCAGCCTCTTGCGAACAAAAAGGAGGATATCGCCGTACGTCAAGTCTTGCAACCTGAGGCCCTGGAACCCCGAAAAGCTATCTAGGAAGACAATATTCTCCCTGCTAGATACACAGATCTTGATATCGCCATGGGCATTCTTCGTCCAATCTAAAATCAATCTATTTAGCGCTTTATACCCCTCATCGCGGTTCTCACGAAATTCGTCGAGGCCGTCAATGAACAGGCAGAAGCAGCGTTCCTCGCCCCGGTTGCGGTGTTCCAAAAGCCGGTTAAACGCATCACGGATCTCATCTTCATCAAAGTTAAGCTGGATGGTTGCCTGCCAGGGTAACTTCCGGGCTAGGGACCACTGTCGCGGGAAAATTCTTTGTACCAACTCAGGACATTGTTCGAATACCTCATGAAGAAGTGTCCGGATCATAGCGGTGGTAGAATTTTCCATCTCTGACCCGGGACGCCAGAAGAAGAACTTGCCAACCACCAGCTTCCTCCCCTTTGCCCAGGACTCCAAAAGCTGCTTTGTCTGTTCATGTTTGTATAGGAACTTCATCAATGTCGACTTTCCGGCTCCAGGCTTGCCGGCTAAATGAAAGATCCCGTTCCCTGACTCCAGCCATCCTCTGAAAAGAGACCTGCCCGTTAGAGCTCTCTCATCTTTTCGTGGATTGTCCTCGAATATCCACTTGAACGTCTCGGAAAAGGCTTTTCCTACTTGACCATATCGCCGATGCATCTCCGGGAAAGCAAGGCAATTCAGAATGCGATGGCTGGCAATCGAGTCTAGCGCACTATCAGAGAGCTTCAGGAGACTTGCCAGCTTAGTCTCAGCCTCGGCGCCCAATTGGCTGAGTGTCACTCCCTTTTGCAGCGCGCCAACATGTTTCTGTAGACTCGCCAGCTCAGCCTCGTTCGCGAGTCCCGTCTCGGCGAGTTGCTTCAGGGCTTTGATCGTGTCAGAACCCATCACGACGGTCAATTGCATCTGCAACAGTTCACGACACTCCTCCACCTGCGCCTTGAGTTGTTTTATCTCTTTCTCGTTCCACCAGCTCCGCAATGCGGCGGCGGCGCTTCTACGGAGCGAGTTCGGTTCTTTCGCCCTGACGCGCGCCAGGACATCGAGCAGCTGCTCCGCTAGACTGTGGCACTTAGTGGCGATGCGAGCGAGAGCCTTCTCAGCATCGCTCTGCTCAAAGCTTGGCTTCGTGGTCATCATCGCGTCTGAGAGTCTGGAGAGCTCGCCCATGATAAAACCGAGCTGCTCGTCCTCAGCAGGCAGGCCAGAGACGGAGTTGTAGACGTCGAAGGCTTTCGTACTGAGCCTAACGCTCAACTCCACAAACTGGGTTACAGCGGCTGCCGTGCTGAGGGTGGCAAAGGGATCCATGTCGGTAGAAAGGCTGCCCTTCGACGCAAGCCGAAATGGGATTAAAGCTGAGAAGAGATGAATTTGCGATGAGTCCTAGGATCTAATGGGAGGTAGAAGGTAGAATGTATTAAATGGAGTTAAGCAACAACCCGTCTTTTCTGACTTGGTCGGGCTGTGCTTCTCAAAGATCATTCTTGGGGCACATACCTGACACCTGTCACGGACAAAATGACAGGTAAGCAAGTCACTGATTACAGCTTTGACTGGTTTGGTAGTGTTGGTGGCTGAGAGATTGATATGAAACGAGTGCCACTTCCGCCAAACCTCCGCATGTAAGCCAGAAAACGTAAGCCAGAAAACTTGGGACCTGTTTACCACTATGGCAATAAAAGATTTAGCGATGTTCTCAATCGTGGGAGACACCTAGGGCTCCGTACGTATATATGCCACTTCCGAGTACTACGACTCCGTAGTTTTCTGGCCTACGTGCGGAGGTTTGGGTGCGGAGGTTTGGCGGAAGTGGCACCAATGGCCCTCCATTAATGGCCCACCGTTCGGATGCTGCCATCTCAATTGGTCGCCTTATTTTGCAGTGAGCTATACCGTAGTAGTTAGGGACATGGCTCATGGTGATATTAATGGGATATTGCAGCAGTTATTCGAGAATCTTCAAGAAGATCTTGGAAAGTAAGCTTTACCCTACCCGTATTGAATAAAAGCGGCCACATGTAAGACGTAGCCATATACGCACTGTCTATCGTATCTGCCTACATTCCACCGGATCGAAATTGAATGCATGCAGTGATTACATGTTAGAAGCAAGGGTGGCATTGATGTTGTAGGAGAAATAGGTAGTGTAACTGATATGGCAGCCTCCGTAACCTACATACTGTAATTATCGAGACACGACTAGCGACTAAACCTCGTAATCGGAAGCAATTATGAGAGCCTATACGGGAACACAAATAGTATTGAGCATTAGGAAAGTCTAGATTTCTGAGCTCTCCGACTATGTACGTAGAAGCCTTGAAGCCAAGCTGAAACATCGTGCTCGCTATCTATACGCGTACACTAGAGCTAATCTCGGGAGATGTGGGGAAGAAAACAAAACACACTATCGCCAATACTAGTACACATTTTATTCAAACCGTCTCGGCTCGTGGATCCCGCTAGGTATCCTTATCCACTTCCCGCCAAGCGAGTTGCAAAACGCTCCCGTACGAATAAGAACAGACTACGCTCGTGTCCGTGGTCCCGGGCACAAATAATGCAAGGGAAACCAGGTATCCGAATCGCGCGTATTCGGGACTTCTCGTTAGTTGAACGGACACCTATTTCGACCCGAACCAAACGACGGCTCATCGTCCTACTTTGGCTAAACGCAGTTACACATACAACGTGGATGATAGGTTGATCTCTTTCCTCAGGGGTTACCGTAAGGGGTAGGTAGGTCAACATAAATAATGCTGTCTGTCTTCTTTGCAAAACAGATTCTAGATTCCCAAGCTTCTGTACAACATAGATAAACGGCATCAACATTCAGCTGCATCATTTTCTAACGAAACGACATCTACACCAAAAACAACAAAAACAAAATGGCCAACTCTTCAGCAGCGGGGAAGACGATTGTGATCACAGGCGGGGCCGGGGGTCTCGGCAAAGCGGTCGCCTCCGCCTTTCTCTCAGCGGGCGCTAACGTAGCCATCTTCGACGTGAACGAGGACCGACTAAAGGCGACGGCGGCAGAGTGGGAGGAAAAGCACGGCTCCTCGAAATTCATCACGTCTCAGACGAATATCACCGATGAGAATGCCGTGAACGCCTTCTTCGGCGATGTCGTTGCCAAGTTCGGCCGCGTCGACATGCTGATCAACAACGCGGGCGTTATGGACAAGTTCGACGCGGCGGGCACGACGTCGCTCGACATGTGGAACCGCGTCATCGGCGTCAACCTTACCGGCGCCTACCTGTGCACCAAGGCAGCCGTGAACGCCTTCCAGGCGCAGTCGCCCGCCGGCGGCACCATCATCAGCATCTGCTCGGTGGCCTCTGTGCGCGGGCTCAACGCGGGGGCGGCGTACACGGCCAGCAAGCACGGGCTTCTTGGCCTCATGAGGAATACGGCCGGCTTCTACGGCCCCAAGAAGATCTATAGCATCGCTTTCCTCATGGGCGGTATGGACACGAACATCATCGATGTGTTCGCAACGGGCTTCAATGAGGAGGGTATGGGTGCCATGCAAAAGGCGAGCCCAGGCTTCGTCATAGGGGAGACGGAGGTTGCACTTGCTGATGTTGCCAAATACTGCCTCTTCTACTCTGATCCGGTCATTGCAGAGACGTCTAACGGGACAACTATTTCCATAAGCAAGAACTGGCCGTCTGCATAGACAGTCTGTGAAATGGTATAAAATGGGGATAAAATAGTACAGCGGCATGTCGCAATTAGAAATAATAATTTGGTTATAGACGCTACTATGAAGAATTTCCCTCGAAAACGCCCGCTATTGAACCTCCCATATCCAAAGAAAACCATGAGATCTATGCAGGTACAGGAGTGCACTAAGAGTACGATGATCGAACTCCAAGAAGTAAATATTCAGACAAGAGGCCACCAGCAATAGAACTACCAGCAAGCCAGAAGCCGTATCTGAACCACCACCAACAGCTCGCAGAATCTTTCAGCTCGACATTAGCAATCATGGCCCCCAACGACACCACAGAGCCGCCAGCTGCAATGATATAGTATTGCCATCCCATCTGCTCAAGAAGGCCGGCCACGGTAAGGAGGGCAATCATGCAGCCGAGGACTAGCCACAAGAAGACCTTGGTCGTGTCTCTAAACAAGACGGCGATACTCTTCACGCCGACTTTCAGATCATCTTTAAGATCCTGGTGGGCGTAAATCGTGTCGTAGACGACAGTCCAGAGAATGCTCGCGACGAAGACGCAGGCAACGGACGGCTGCACCCAAACCTCCTCCCACAGGAATGGCTTATTTCCAAAGGGGCCACCTGTGAAAGGCTTGAGACCCATGGCACAGGATCCCATAACGATGCCCCAGGCCAAGCACCAGCCAAGCACCAGCTGGGCGAAGTTGGTGTGCCGCTTGGCCCAAGGGTAGTAGATGGTCCCGATTATGTTCGGCAGGGCATAGATGGCGCTCCCGCTAGGCATCAAGAGCAGGAATAGGGCCGCGCCGACGCCTTGCGTCAGGGTGAAGATGAGGGCTGCGCGTGGCGTGATAGCCCCTCGGGGGATCGGACGCTTGCTCGTGCGTGAAATGGCTTGGTCAATGGGGGCATCGATGAGGTCATTCCAACCGTGAGCGGCGTTGGAGAAGAAGAAGCTTCCCCCGAACATGACGAGGCCGGCTTGCAGCACATCGGAGGCCGAAGAGCGCTGTATCGACGCCGCTAGGATGATTCCGAAAAAGTGAGGGAAGTAGATGAGAAATAACGCCGCCGGTGGGCTGAGACGGGCGAGTTGGACGTACGGAACCCAGGATGCCGGTAGACGGTCGACCCAGCCACCGGCATGAGTACCGCCGTATTGTTGAGCCAGGGCAGCATCTTCAAACTCTATCGGAGCTTTCCACGTCTCGGAAGCTAGTTTGTTGATCGCCGGCTTGTTGTACGTTGGAATGTCGTTTCCTCCCATGACGACGACGATGATAACAGTAGACGCTTAGATATGTGTAAGTGGTTAAGGTAGGCACGACAACTTGGACTAGGGAAGCAATCTATTGTCGAAGGTGAGCTCTCCATCCTTAATCCTTATATATAGGCTCATCTCGGTCTAATGATACAAAGTATAACC
Organism: Xylaria sp. 218_066; assembly: GCA_019843955.1. Lineage (NCBI taxonomy): Eukaryota > Fungi > Ascomycota > Sordariomycetes > Xylariales > Xylariaceae > Xylaria > Xylaria sp. 218_066. The sequence goes on along the minus strand of JADKYC010000050.1, from coordinate 70,632 downwards.
TTATTCTACCTAGACGGAGAAGGTCGACTGGAGTCATCATTTACGTTACTAAACTTCAACGAGACGTAACAGTCGGTCAGTCGACACAGTTCGTTGATCTAAGCCTCTCACGACAGGGAGACCCACGGTTCTCGAGAAGCTGTCTGCCTATCCATTTCCGCGAGTTGGCTAATAGGAATCTTCGCCGAGTCTGCTAAGGGATGTCCATATTTAGTCCCTTACAGTTCAGCTCTCCAGTGGTCATAATACCAGACCGGCCGTCACCCGAAACCGAAGAGCTCACACCACTTTCCAATAGTTTTGGATAACAAGGGTGCGTTAGGACTTGCTTTATCGTCAGACTACCTTTTCCATGATGGTGCAAGCGACCCTGTATGCGGGTCGCCTAAACGAAACATATGACGCCTGCCATGATGATGACAATCATGCCTATGTTAGGTGGTTAGGTGCGTGTAACTGTGTGTGTGTAGGTGTAGGTGTGTGTGTATGCGCGCGCGAATGCGTGTACCCATCCCACACGCAATAAGACGCCGCCTAGTGTAGTTGGCGTTTTCCGTACATGAGACTTTGATGCCGGCACATCGATCCAGCGTGAGGTTGGCTTATTGCTCAATAGGACAGACAGCTCGGTGTGCCAGGCTCCCTGCCCTCCATCTGCGCCGCTCCGAGATCCTTCACAGCTCAAGTCTTCCTTCACAAGCTGTTGCTTTTTGGGGCCCATCTGACATCCATGATTACATTACCATCTCCAGTTCGCGATGCGCGCGGAGAGGGAGCTAGTGTAGGCATTTGCCCAGACCAGCACCGCGAGTGGCTCACCTGCTTACTTATTACTAGCAGTTCTAGTTCCCTGTGCATCAGCTGCCGTGCCCCTGTTCGTCAACACTTGACTCCGGCAACCAGATTGGACCGTCTGGGTAGGGTAGCTACAGCTAGTTACCCACCGGGCTGACCTTTGTGTTTCCTTTTCTCGGTTAAACGTCTTCAACGGAATTGGCAGACTAACGCCGTCCGCGGCTCTGCTTAGAGGGCTGAACTTAACCTCGTTCCTTAGCGCTCCCCGTTACAGAAAGCTTAGTGTGGAGTGGTGTTGGTACCTAAAAGTAAGGCTTATTTACGTATCACATGAATCTGCTTCGCTGAGCGCCGATGTAACTACAGAACTAAGCATCTTCTTGGCAATATTAGACGACAACAAGTTCGCCGCTCACCGTGGTATAGTTTGCGCTGGCTGTACACTATGAACGGACACAGCACTACCACCAATTGCTAGTTGGTGATATTGTCTCGAGACGCAGGTATGGAGCTTGGGCAGAAACTCGGGTTAGGGATAAGCCCTGGACGCATACTTGCTTCTCCGACGATCCTGACCAGGGTTCATGACGTGCACTGAGCTACCCATACATGGCTAGCGAATAAACTAGTTTCCGGTACCTATTCCGCCTTATTTGGTCCGAAAATGGAATATTTCATCGTTACCACCACCATGGCTCCGGGCAGTGTCTGCAGGCCAATGGGACGAATGCGCATCATACCCTCGTGACTGAGGTGACAACTTACTGTAGTACGTACGGCGCAGGCGGTTAGCGAATGACGCTGTCTTCGCTACCTCTCCGACTCACTTATCTACTTACTCACTTGCTTACATTCTTATTTAGTACATCTCCATCAATGATACACCCTACAGTCAACGTATTTTGCTTGTGTCATATGCGGCTTTTCATAGTCAAACTCGGAGATCCTGACGAGGCTCATCTCGAGGTCTTCCACGTAGGGTCCGGAGGATGTGGCTCTTACAATTACAGCCGATCCTCTTTGTATAATTAGTGTAGATCGCCCCAAGATAATGATTGAATATCCGACATCATGGTTGACGCCAACTGAAGAGCTCTACAGTTCATTGCGTCCCAAATTATACCACTGCTGTCCAATATGGCGAACATTTTGAAGTCGAGGGCGCTGCCAACCCTTGTAGCCCTGCTGTGCCTCTCCTCGCCCTCCTATGGCGTTTTAAACCAGACTTCTGCTCCCATTGCGTGTTCCTATTTAGAGAATGCCCTTGGGACAGGGGTTGTCCTACCCTCTCAAGACCAATATCAGTCCACATCAGAAAGGAATTGGTGCGTCTCGGGCCCATGCATAATAAACGATGATCATAATAGCTGAATAGTAACAGGGTGCAGACAGCTTGGGCATTGCCAAGTTGCGTCATCCAACCAACCACTATTGAGCAGGTTTCACAGGCAGTCAGTTATCTTGCCCAGATGGGCGTGCACTTTGCGATTCGCTCAGGTGGTCACTCGCCCGCACCACTGGGCGCGAACATAAACGATGGTGTTCTATTTGACATGTCTTGTTTCAATGATGTTGAATATCATGCTGGACAAAGTGTTGCCGTCGTCGGTACTGGTGTGAGATGGGGTGATGTATACCATTATCTAGACCAATACAATATGACAGTAGTCGGTGGTAGAATCCTCGAGGTGGGTGTTGGCGGTCTCACGCTCGGTAGTACGTATATTCTCACCCCGACTTTGGGCAAAAGAATTGCTGACAGGTACCAGGTGGACTCTCATATCTCACCGATCTGTATGGCCTGGCTTGCGATAACGTCCAGAACTTCGAGGTAAGCCCAATAATCCGCCTCAACAGTTTAGCGCAAGCTTAAACATGCCCGGCAGGTGGTCTTGGCTGATGGCTCCATTGTGAACGCCAACCAGCATTCTCACGCCGACTTATGGTGGGCTTTAAAGGGTGGTGCCAATAACTTTGGTAAGCTGTGTGATAAGTCGACAGTAGATGGCATCTAACGAACGAATTCATCAGGCATCGTAACGAGATTCACCTTTACAACTTACCCGACTGGGAATGTCTGGGGTGGCTATAGGGTGTACACGCTCGATGCGCTCCCGGCGTTATTTGACGCCCTGCTGCAATATCAGTCCGTTGCCGTAAAAGATCGTTACGCAAACCTCATGATGCAGGCCTTCCCTCTCAACGGAACACTCGGCGTCTTACTGAACATGGTGTATAACAAGCCCGTAGAAGCACCTGCAGCCTTTGCACCATTTTATGACATCCCCACCATTGCCAATACCGTGCACATTCAACCCATGACAGACTTCCTTGCAAGCCAGGTACCCCCTTCCCTGCCGCGGCTCAACTGGTACGCGACCAGCTTCAAGACGAACGCCACACTTTTCAAAACGGTGGAGAAGATTGTCACTACATCACCCGAGCTGGACACCATCAGGAATTTGACGGCGGGCAGCATTGCCGTGGGCTGGCAGCCCATCTCAACCAGTGCCATCGCGGCCGGACATGCTCGTGGGGGCAACGCACTCGGTCTGGACAACGTCAACCAAACATGGTTGGCCATCGACGTCGGCTGGTGGAACGCTGAGGATGACGCCGTGGCCAACGAGGCCGCGGCGAGCTTAATTGCTAGAGTCGAAGACGCTGCGAAGAGCAGTGGCCAATACGTCGACTACATATTCATGAACGATGCGGCCGTCACGCAGAACGTGATTGGGCATTACGGCAATAGTAATGTCGAAAGGCTCCGCGCGGTGCAGCAACGGTACGATCCCCGAGAGGTCTTCCAAGAGCTGGTCCCAGGTGGCTTCAAATTGCCGCCCGAGGTCCAGAAAGGGCTGTGACGGGATTATAGCAGTGATAGTAATGATGGCGATAATGAATTATGATGTGATATTCGCCGGCCATAGACCAGTAATGTCCCACGACAGAGCCAATAGATAGACATGATAGATGGGGTCTCACTCCAATAACTGGGCGTTAATATCAATTGAAAGTCAGCTGTTGTGTATAGTGTACCTACTTTAGTAAGATATCCCATCGCAGTGTGTTCGAGACCACTAGATTAAACTCCTCGGCGCGCGCCATGATGTTATCACGAACGGATACCGGGCATTCACCTGGGGCGGCGTCGAAAGTCGAGAGGCTCGCAGAAAGTCCGAATGTAACCCACAGCTGCCCCTGATCCTGGCACCATGCAACCTCGCCGCGTGGGCGGCGCAGAGAAAATCATCCGTGTCCGACGCATAGTCCTCGCAGGTGCAGCTACTAGGAAACCGGGGGGTTGGTCTGAAGCCCATGCTACCGCGATGAGATGGAATCAAGTAATCAACTCGTTGCTTGGGATTATGGGAAATACGTCAGAGATCTACATGCTGCGACCGGCCGACTCTTACGGGCAAGAACAGCTCGTCTCAGCCTCACCGTCGATATTGTAACCTTATGTAGGTCGCTCGGTCTGTCTCTGCTTCTGGATTACATGATATGAGTACCTCCCGGTCCGAGGTCCGTTGAGGTGGTCGCAGGCAACTTCCCGTGTTTGGAACACCCACGTGGCTATCCCATCTTTCTGACTTACATGATGTGTAGGCAGTGAGCACGCCCTAGAGGGTGGCAGATCACTCGGTAAAAACAAACGATTCGTGCCTGTGGGCAGGGGTCCTGACCCCAGCAAACCCAAGGCGGGGGCTATTGGTACTTCTGAAAATAAACCTTGAACCAATCGCATGGCGTACCAAGGTGTATCCATAGTATCTTGGAGGAAACCGTCCCAGGCTCCAGAGTCCCGAGGATCTGAGAGGATTCGTTTTGTGTGGCTTTTGAGACGAGGGTCCTTCTGCGAGCTTGGCTCAACGACGATATGTACAGAACAGCGGCTGGTCTTCAGCGGGTGGCCCTGAGAGAGAGTTGGAGTAAGTACCATCGTACTTTGCTTTTGTGAAGACCAGCACTAGTTGTCAGCTTTTCTGCTTATCATCGACAAACCAGTCCAAGCAGATGTCGAGAGATGCCTACCATTCCAGTGACTCGATTTGTATCGTATGCGTTCTTGGAAGTTTATTTATTAACGCTGGTAGGCGAAGTCCCGCGTTACTATTGCTTCGCTGAGCGAGGATCTCCACTCTAGCATGGCTTTGCGCGCGAGATACGGTAGATGCCTATTCAAAACTCATAGGCTTCCATCCGCAGCAAGATCAAGGCCTCACGATCGATGAAGCTTTGTGATGACGTTCATCCAATTGATTCGCTACGGCACGAAGTCACTGTAGCTAGCCGTATAGACAGGGTAAGTCTAGACACCCTACTCCTCCGTAAGAGTAAGCCACAAGACGCTACATGCCGGTAGGGAGAGTCAGGGTGGTCTGGTGGTGTCATGAGTCGACATGACCACGCTACGGGATGTTAATCCACTCCCTTACCTGATTTATATTGGGAGGGATGAATATGCCTAGTAGTGGGCTAAGTGACATGGTTCGCTTCCCAAAAACCATAGGAGGCATTAGATGGGTGGGAGATCATGCAAACCATGGCGCAGACACCCTGCTGAGAGTGCTGGGTAGCCCGGCCAGCGATAGTAATGCTTCAATTATTGCAAGTCATATGAGCGGACGGTCTAGGCCTCCGATGGAGTTGAGCCCTGGGCTTGACGATGTGATTCGAAACTGTTGATAAGACACGACGCAACCCGTTTGTCCACCGGCCTTGTGAGAATGTCGTTACGCACACTTCCGTTTTCCTTGCTTTTCTGTGCTCTAAGGAATCGCTAGAGATGTCTACCTTGTCAGATCCCTATTTAGGGAAAACCATCACTGCGTAAGTGGGTGTATACATGGACTTCCCCAAACCTCCATATTTCCTATTCTACTATTTATCATGCATATTATATTGCTAGACGCAGTACTATACTGTAATACAAGCCTGCTCGTCTCTTCCCTCACATAAAGAATTGGGACATGTGTTGGGCAACTCAACAAGTGGTCGTACAGTACAGAAAGGCTGTCTCTGGCCTAGAACAGGTTATCAATACCCAACCACTTCTCCCTACAGATACCGTACCACATCCCCATAAGCAATGATATACTAACAATGTTTGGCAGCTTCGAAGGCGGTATCATCACTCGCATTATCGACCATCCACACGAGAAAACTCGCGTTTTCACCTATGAGGTAACATTTCACCTTCGACATCCGCGGATAGTGGCGGTGGCGGCACAGAAGCCGCCTCTACATTTCCATCCGTACCAGGAAGAGTACATTGAGGTGTTGGAGGGGCGGCTATCTGTGGAGATCGAAGGCGTAGAACACATTCTGAGTCCCAGTGATGGCGAATTCAAGCTCCGACCGTGGTGTAATCATCGATTATATTCGCCTGTAACAGAGCTCGGAGCTCAGGACAAAGCTTATGATGATGGATGGGATGGCGAGAGGACAGTCTTTTTACTTTCGGGGCAGGATACAGATGAAATGTTCCGCCTTGATACCGTCTTCTTTGAGAATTGGTATGCTTATCAAGATCTCGTCGTCGTGAAGGGAGAAAAGATCAATCTGGTGCAGGTTATGAGTGTATGCTCCCTTCTCTCCTTCCATTTTCCTCAAAATGGAGTGCTAGCGGTAATTAACACTATATTTGGTAGATGTTTGATGCCGGCGGCTCTTATCTCTCGCTACCCCGTTGGATACCTTTCAGCCGCACGATGGCACGAGCCTTGGGTATCGTCGTCGGTCGCTGGGTTGGGGGGTTACTAGGCTATCAGCCTTTCTTTAAGAAATGGACGACGGACTGGGACCTGGCATGTCAGAAGATGGATATGTCGATATTTCACAGACGTTTTGCTGACCACGAGGGCATTGAAGGAACTAGATTGTGAGGAGCCAGATACAACACAGTTCTCCTGGAGTATTAGGGAACATATACATGTATATGTACAAGGTACAGTGATACAACAGCCGATTAGAATAATATAATTGTATAATGATGCTAACATTCGTTGCGCATGCTGATAGACGTGGATAGAAGAGAGTAAATAATGTGGCATACACCGTGAAGAGTCGTTACCTACCTACTGCATTGAATTCGGGAAAGGAAGGACGGCGGGGGTTTTCACGAGTCTATATACCGATATTGATTATCTGGACATGACAATTATATTCTGCGCGAAGGGGTAATAAAAGCTGCGAGCACTTCTATGTGTCCTATTGTGAGTGGCGTTAATGTTATGTCTCATAGAATCAAATAACGATATACCCACCGGGAGGAGCTACTATACAGACACCGTCTCTCATTGCTTTCTACACTATTCAATTTTCACATTTTATATTCCACTCGATCGCAACAGATCAAGCGCAGACATCCTAAAACCCGCCCTTAAGCGCCGTGTTCTCGCTTGTGATCTCAGCCCACTCAGCTGTCTTCATCCATAGCCTATCCTGTTTCGTCTCGTCCAAGCTCTCCGCCGAGCTCAGCCCAGGCACCATAAGTCTGAAATAACCACGCTCTCCCACATGCTTCTGGTTGAGCGCAAGTTCGGCCACTTCGACGCCTGCGTCAGCCGATCGCCGCAGGTCAGGGACCATAAATCGGAGCACGGGCTGTAGAGGTTGCAGGACGAACCTCTGCATGTATGACAGCATAGTTGGCGTGTTGGTGCATAGCGCCCGCGAGTCAGTTATCTTCCCTGGGTCAATAACAATTGCTGAGATCTTGCTGAGGGACTTATCCTAGACGATGTGTTAGGAATCAGTGTTTCCAGGATGGGCAAGATTATGCTTACCTTTTCGAGGTACCGGTTTAGGGCGTATGTCCACATCAAGATAGCTAGCTTAGAGTTTGCGTATTTCTGGAACCCGCGGCCCTGCTTGTCGATCTCGGGGCCTGCCCTCGAAAGTTCTTCCAGGTCGTCAGGTATACTCGGCGGGTATTTCTCCAGACCATTGCGGCCCGGGTAGTGGCAGTCGCTTGTGAAGAGCACGATACGACCCCCTTGCGGTCCAAAGCTTCCGAACAGCCGAAGCACTAGAGCGGAGTGCGAGACGTGATTTACGTGAATGGTCTTCTCAAGCCCGTCTACGGTGAGCTCTGGGTCCGCAACCATGTTCCAGTGGAACGCATTGCAGACAATTCCTGTGAGAGGCGGCAGTTTCTCCTGCAGAATTTCCGCGGCGATTGTATTTGCAAACTCATTTACGGCTTCTAAGCTTGCGAGGTCGAGTTTTCTGATCGAGATTCTTGAACTGGTATATCTGTTCACTACTTCGCGTAACCTTTTTGTATTTATATCGGAATCTGAGATATTGCGGACCGTCAAGACCAAGGCGTTGTCTGGAGCCCTTTTCAGCAGGTTTTGTACGGCATGAACCGCTACAGAGCCGTTAGCACCTGTGATAACGATTGTGCCGGCCATCCTGTAAACGAGAGATCTGTAGACGCGACAATTATCCAAGAGTAACTTGTTGCGGACAATGCGGAATCTGTCGGGGTTTCGTCGTGTTTCTCAAGGTACAGAGAAGCCGGTTACTGGTCAGTTAGCAGTACTACCCTCAAAGCGAACATGTCTTAAGGGAATCTCCAAAATGGCACGTATAGGAGCAACTGTATGGAAAAAAACATTTGCTTTCAAATGTATATAACATATTAGGTCGATCCAGCGCCTATTGATCACAGTTCACCTATTCATCCCCATATTCATAGTCGAGCCAAGATCGATATCTCGTATCATGGTGGAAGCCTAAGGGATGTCAGACGACAGTAGTATTGGATGATTCCTCCCAGACGCAGGTCACGGACGTATGTGCAGATACTCGAGTAAAACAGTGAACTTCATTGGAAACTGCCTAGGGAGACTTGTAAGCCTTGGCCAGCCCCTTGATCAGGTAGATAAACTACTTGGGTTTTGCAGCATTAACGTAGGATTTGGATTTTCAGGTGCCCAGGGAGGTTTATGCTCAACCGAAGCTATTCAGGTTAAAGGCGTGTGCCTATATGAAAAGTAATCAGGCCGTTTTGGTGACACCGTTATTGGCAGCATCAACATCTTCGTGTATGCAATGAACTTATATCTGATAAGCTAAGATGGAGAAGGAAGCTGATATTGGTACGCTGACATGGTATCGCAGGTGTTGTACTAAAGAAAAAAAGCTTCGAGGAATTCCTATTGAGCGAGAGAACCTGACATATAAGGTGGAACACCGTAAGCACTCAAAATTGTAAGACAAACCGTTGTGCTATCTTTAATGCACCCCTGCGTTCCTGACGCTCCACTAACCAACCATGTGGCTTCAGGGGCTCGGTATCGCCAATCGTGTCCGATGAAGTGGGCTCGCTCTCCGAAACTATTACACCACTGATCTTCATAATCGCCCGGAATGACAAGGCATTGTAAAGACAGCAAGTAAGATGGATTTAATTCTGCTTAAAAATAAGCTAGGAGATCAAGCTCCGATGCTGACGATTGATCCCTTCCAATATCCGTCAAGGCTGTATGTTGGGCTCAGCTATCGTTAGGTAGGTAACCGAATAGATACCTTACGCATGATTTATGCGGAGTGAAACATGGGCGCTCCACGAGACAGTTACTTTTTCACCCTCAGCAAGAGCTAATATCATCAATGTTTATACCCTGATCCTGAGGTAGCTTATTAGTTGGTGTATAAGTATCTAGGGAACGGGATTGATGAACTCACCGGTCCCACATGGGGATGGAAAGATACTAGGATTCAAGTTCAGGCCCCTTTCTTACAATTACCAATAGAATAGTGTTTTCTCCTAGCAATCATATGCCGTAATCAGCTGTGTGATAGAGCCTTGGTTTTCTAGATCAAATCTTCTGGACTTTAAATCCTCGTTCGGTCTTGCTTTGACTTACTAACTTACTAGCCAGGACAAAATGAGAGTATCATTCTATGAGCGGGAACCTTACACTGTGTGCTAGACATGTGAAAGGTGTTGTCTATGACCTCACGGGAGCTCCACGGCGACGCCAAGCCCACGCGCCATAGAACGGCAACCAGTGGTCACTGTCACTTGTATGATCGGGTACTCCCATTATCCTTAGATGATAGTGAAGAAGAGGTAGGCGGTCGTTGTGATCCAGTCATCTCTATGTTGTCCAGGGCGCACGTGGTTGTGCGCTGTGTTCTGACTGCTGCTGTCTAGGATCCTGCCTGAGAAACAGTTGCAAATGAAGTTCTAGGCCGTTCATCATGCTGCGCGGTCCGTTGTGACTCCGCTGTTATAGAGGGGTTGGGCCGGGATATCGGCGTCAGTTTTGCAGAAGACACTATCTACGCGCCCGAGGCGCCGAATCCCGGGTCGATGTACGTAGGCGCCAGTAAGGACGACTTAAAGGTGCACTTTCATATTCGTCTGCTTCTTTTTCATCTCCCGGGTCGTCATCGGAAGATCGGTTGGCAGTCGGTGCAAGGTCGTTCTCCTCTGCTGTTGGGTGTGCTTGTATCATCGAGATCAACGAAGTCATTACCATAGTCACGACAGTTCATCAGGCATCCTATATGAAAGATTATTAAACACGATTTACTACAGTTCGACTTGCGGATTTGTCCCCGTCTTCCTAGCTTGCATGCTATGTTCGGGAGCTATAGGAAAGGCGCGATAGGTCTCGTTATGGGCGAATGCGTGACTGACGCAACAAGTTCGGGTCGTTTGAAATAGAAGAGACCAAATACCCCGCGTTATGTAAAAGGTTGAGATAACAAGTAGCGATATTAGCGCTCATAACCGTGTATTTCTATATTGGCATTTCGATTATAGCTAAGGGAGGAATCTTCAGTGTCGTCGTTTGAACGATACGCGTCCAGCTCAACATATACCAGGCCAGAATATGACTGTCGGCAGCGTAGAAAGTCGCAGAGATAGTAGTATAAAGGCTCACGAGCTTCATAGCTGTGACAACCTCCGTATCACCTTATATCGAAGGGTCTTCGCATCAACGAGAGTAGAGGGAATAGGGGAATGGGGCCTGCCATTTTGCCCAGTGTCAGTAAGAAGCACGGCACAAAGGAGCGGCCCAGAACTTTAACTTCAAATTGATATCAATAGAGAGGATAATCATGAATTAAAATATAGGCTAAAAAAAGGTGCTCAGGGCTGTGAAATATTGTCGAGAAGAGAGCTCTGTCCCCCTTTTTTTTCGTCTCATAGCCCTCTTTTCATACAAGTGGTGAGGATACTTTCAAACTCCTAGAGTCTTCCACTTAAGGACATAGACGCAGCGATTTGACACAATATCGACTCTCAACCACGATACTTTTCCTGTCTATGGGTCGACAGGGCCGTTGAAGGGTGGCTCTGCGTTGCCTGTCTCCTGGTAGCGCCGTATTGAAAACGCTGCATAATGCCCTGAGAGACCGAGACCGATAAATTAGTTCTTGATATGTTTGCATAATTGATCGAGAGATATGAGCAGGAGCAATCAAGTGGCACATGAGTTTTCAGCTGAAAGACGCCAATTCGATCAGAGGGGGTTGTACGGCTGATGAAGTTCATTCTTCCAACATCTCAAACGCGTAATGCTGTGATCCGAATCGGCAGGCGTGACAACCCTTTCGTCTCTTGCATGCGTATCTAATAAGTCATGGGTCCGGAAAGATCACGCAATAAGGCAGAGAGGTAGTCAGGATTGTCAGCCGAAGCTAACGGCAGTGATGAAATTGATAATAGGGATACATATCGACGTACCCTCCTATATGAGGCTGAAGCTCGAATCGCAACCTCTGGTGACGTTCACCGAGCTCTTTGGCCCCCCGTCGCTGTTTTCTACATCTGACTGCCCTCGTTGTTACTCGGAAGTTTTTCTTCATCAGTCTTACAGCAACGAGCGTGATAATGATGCTGCCGGAGACCTTAGGTATGGGCTCTTAGAGGACCGCAGCCTGCTCTCTCGACGCCAAATGACATTAGCCAATACGATACGTAGAGGATATTGCCCAAGCAATATATTAAGTATATGCACCCAAGTTGGCCAGGAGTTCAGTCTCAAATTCGACGCTTTCGAAGCCGTTGACCCGAGTGTAGAGATAAATTACACCAACGTCATCCCGGAGTCTCGTATTACGTCTCGGTTGGTCAGGTGGATCTGACTGTTTCTAAATATTAGCCTAACTGATTTCGAGAAAGCCACGGGAACCGCGAGTCCCTTCTCTAGTAGTTGGCTCTGTGATGCTCAGTAGACCTGAACCGATACGTGTATAGAGAACCAATGGGGTCACTTTTGTGGTATTGGCGAGGAGTCGGTAAATTCACCTTGTTTGATCACAGTATCGAATAATGAGAACGAGGTCGATTCAGCTGCGGCACTAGAGAAGGCAACTGCGGATCTAGAAAATGTTAGAATGCATCTTGAGCACCAGCAATCATTCTTCTCCTGATGATGACTTTCTAATATGATTAAGAACCTATACCGTATACCACTAATAGATTATGTACCCTAAACAATTTGGTGATCTGCGAAGCTGCAAGAAGTGGTTTAACATCAGCAAGATTAGGGTTATAGAGCTCTTGAGCTCTTTTAAAATACCCTCCGCGGCTTGGGATATCCGATCTAATGATATAGCCCTGGAGTTTCGGTGCCCGTACCGGAGCGAACTTTGATACATTTGTCCCTGACGACTTGAGCACCGTTCCCAAGCTCTCACGGCATATTCAGTGCAAAACAAGAGGTAAATCCTGCAACTATGGTACATCGGAACACACAGGTGCGGTTATTGTTCGCTGGGAGAGGTGTCAAGAAAATCTCGGTCGAGAGAAATTTGCCTGTGATTAAGTTGCTTAAGAATAAGCTCAAGGCTAGAAGAATCAAGACTGAAGCAAGTTTCGGAAATATTGCGTAGAATTTAGCTATCGATTGGTTTGGAATCCAAAGTTCTTCACGGGGATTCACGTCATCTATGGGTTGCCAGTGCCAAAGCCCTGGGGGGGGGGGGGGGGGGGTCTTCAGACTAAACATCGAAAAGCTTTGCAGCTTGACCATTCGGTCGGGTTGGTAATTGATTGAGGTCGAGCCGTAGCTGGTTCATCATAATGGCAGAAGACTCTGACGAGAGTTGCGATTGTCGAGTTTAATGATGAGGGGGCGGGAAAAAATCTCTGCGGTAACGAGGACATAAAGAACTGAGATGGCCGGTCTTTTCAGCGCAGCGCGCAATCAACGAGTGCTTTGCCGGATCACGCTCGTAAAGACCTCAAATACCTGTAACAAGATCTCGTTTGGCATGATATACAATTTGAGTCACTTTCGGAATGCATGTTGACGGACCCTAAATATTATCAAGGAAGGATGAAGAGCGTCATTTGCCTGCTCAGTACCTTATATATGCCTACAGCTACAAGCCTCGGGAGATACCTACCATAAGACTCAGCATATGTTATGTACCTGAGATGAATAAGTACCTACTAGTCAGGACGCCATTTCTTTCCATCACTGTTCAGCACAAAGGGACGTGATGGATTCCCGGCGGCAAGACATAACTAAACGACTTAAATTGTGGCTGAGACCACTAAAACAAAATACAAGGGTGATATCTTTATTGAACTCGAGGCCTTACGTGCGAGAGCCTTGGAGAATATGACAATGAGACGGTCGAGAGTATCAATCAAGATGAAATCGACTGAAGCAGGTGACTTAAAGGTGCCGTTCGGCGCAAATTACCTCGATGCTGTGCTGTGATTCAAATATATAAATACGCACGCCTGGCTGACATGCCCACATGGTGGGGCATACTCACACCTAGAGTTACCTATATAAGTTGTGCCCCGCACCACTATACTTAAACATAGGTATCACTTGGCAGACGGGCATGTGAGCCGCTATTAAGTGGGAATCCGAGGCCGTTAGTTGGCATGCTGCAAGCCATTTGCACCTCCACTGCCGTTGATGTTTCAGGGCATGTTGGGGAAATATACCTACCTAGTCCATTGTGACTGTTACATGTGCAACGCTGAACCAGTAGAACAAATTGCCATGTGGTTCCGAGTTGGCACGGACCTGTATCGCACTAGGTACTAGGTAGTCTAAGACAGACACCATATCGTTAGCATATTCGCATCACCACATTACATTTATCTCGGTGCTATCGAAGCTGTATTCTCTCTACTTTCCGCTGGGGATCGTGTGAATGTACGTACGCTCATTAGATTGACGTGCCCACCTCATGGAAGCAGGTGTCACAATGACCAACAAGGTCACAGAACTGCTACCTAGTGTTGCACATAGGGCACCTTAGGTATACAGCAGGTGCAATACAGCAGTTATAGCGCACCTCCTACCCCGAAAATAGAACCCGGCATGCGCCTACCTTTCTCTGCCTCAACCATTCATCCCCCCCCACGCGACCAATACATCATCATTATCATCATCATCATCGACCTTCTTCTTCTTGCTCATCATCTTCTTCTTCGGTCCGTCTAGTTAGTTTAGTCCACTCTCTGACCCAATTCATCCAATCCCAATCCACATCAGGCGATAGCAAAGACGCTATATACTCGGTCTCGGTATACTCGTGTTGCGCACAACTTTAGCTGGTTGCGTACGTTGAATAAGAGAGTCCAGATAGGCTGCGCATCATCGAAGCAGACTGATCTCTTGTCTCTTTTCCATCCTTCGAGTTGTCGCCTCGCCAATCTAGAGACATAACAGGAAATCGAGTCTGTATAGAGACACCTTCATCAACGCCCACCCGGCCCAAGGCCCAGGCCCAGGCCCAGACCCAGACCCCAGCATCGTTCAGCCTGATCCTGCCGCTCCCGCTTCTGGCTCGTTCAATATCATTCAATACCAGTTCCAAGTTCCAACAACAAGCAACAGCATCATCAACGGCCCATGCCTGGGCATCCATCTAACCCAATATAGTCGTCGCATTCAATTTCCAGTCCAACAACATCTCTTCCATTCCGTTTGAGGCGTCCAGTTGTCTGTCTGGTCCTTGCTCCAGGATGGCGCGCCCTCCGGCTCCCGCGCTCGATGTCATCGCAGCTCGCACTTCGGCCAATCCCACTGCTCCTCCCGCTCATGCTGCCACCACTGGCACTGCTACCTCGGATTCCAATCAACTGTCCCTTCTCGCTCCTGTTGCCGCCGAGGAATCGCGGGACTCGAGAGACTCGAGATCTTCCTCGTCCACCAATTCACCCGCACCCCCCGACAATGAAGAGTCAGACTTCTTCCTAGCGAACAATGATTCCCAGTCTTCCCTCGGCGTCGTTCCAAACCTCCAGGACATGCAAGTAGCCGACTCCGAGTGTCTGCCCACCGTCGCAGCCCTACCCAGCGAAATCCTCATCAGCATCTTCTCGCGCATCGGCGACCCCAAGGAACTGCTCAACTGTATGTTGACTTGCAAGCGATGGGCTAGGAACGTTGTGGAAATCCTGTGGCACCGGCCCTCGTGCACCACATGGGAGAAGCACTCGTCCATCTGCACGACCCTCGGCCTGGAGCGGCCTTACTTCACCTACACTGACTTCATCAAGCGCCTGAACCTTGCCGCCCTCGCTGATCTCGTCAACGACGGCAGTGTTACACCTCTGGCTGTGTGTACCCGCGTCGAGCGCCTGACTCTGACCAACTGTCGCGGCTTGACCGATATGGGCTTGGTGCCCCTCGTTCGAGGCAGCCAGCACCTGTTGGCCTTGGACATATCGGGCGACGACCACATCACCGAAGCCTCCGTATTCGCCATTGCCGAGACGTGTCGCAAACTTCAAGGCCTGAATGTATCTGGCTGCAGGCAGATTTCAAATGAGAGTTTCGTCAAACTAGCCGAGAGTTGCCGGTTTATCAAGCGGGTATGCTGATAGATCCCACCCCTTACTCCCCTTACTTTGTGCTACGGCTGACGACACTAACTGAGATTAGCTCAAACTCAATGACTGCAATCAATTAAATGATGCGGCCGTGCTCGCATTCGCGAATAACTGCCCCAACATCCTCGAAATCGATCTTCATCAGTGCACAAATGTCGGCAACGAGCCTGTTACCGCCCTTCTCAGGAAAGAATGGTCCTTGCGCGAACTACGACTGGCGAGCTGCGAAAATGTCGACGACGGCGCTTTCCTCGCGCTCCCGCCTTACAGGACCTACGAGAACCTGCGTATACTCGATCTCACCTCTTGCTCTCATCTTACGGACCGGGCTGTCGAGAAGATCATCGACGTAGCCCCGCGGCTACGAAATCTGGTTCTCGCCAAGTGCACCAACATCACCGACGTAGCCGTTCATGCCATCGCGAAATTGCAGAAGAATTTGCATTATGTGCATCTCGGCCACTGTCGTAACATCACAGATGATGCTGTGAAGCGCCTAGTGCGCAGCTGCAACCGCATTCGGTACATCGATCTGGGCTGCTGTACAAATCTGACCGACGACTCCGTCACGCTCCTCGCTACTCTGCCCAAGCTCAAGAGAATCGGGCTTGTGAAATGCGCGCACATCACTGACAGGAGCATGTATGCGTTGGCAACCGCCAATGATCATCGCTCGCAACATCGAAACGCAGCAAGCCACCCGAGCCACGACATTCGTGCCCCCAGTTTAGAACGTGTCCATCTAAGCTACTGTACTAACCTAACGCTACCGGTGAGGTTCCATCTACACATTGGTATAGAAGGCAGGAAGCTAACTGATTGCATTAGAGCATTATCAGACTACTGAATTGCTGCCCCAAGTTGACCCATCTGAGTTTAACTGGGGTTCCTGCGTTCCTTCGCGATGATTTAGATAGGTTCTGCCGCGAAGCACCCACAGGTATGTTATCTTGGGCTCTTTAGCTTCCTTTACCCATACTCACTATGTTGCAGACTTTACCGAACATCAGCGTGCAGTATTCTGTGTATTTTCCGGCACAGGCGTTGTGGGCCTACGACATCACCTCAACACCAGGGAGGAGTTTGCTGAGTATCGCGAGGGGCGAGCACAGCGACGAAGACCCGGTGGCGCGGCAACAAATCCGGTCGATCAAATACATGCACCAGACACGGAAGCTCTTGAGGAGGGCGATGGTCTTGACGACGATGACATGGGTGATGGTAGTGATTTGATCGATTTCAACGCCGACCTGACCAATTTAGCCCACAACCCTATGCCTCCTCCACCTCCAGCCCATCAAAATGGTGGTTTAGTACATCCAACGCAAATAAACGGTGCCGGTCAAGCTGGTGCCATGCTGAACACGACAGGGACACACTTATCCGTGCCAGCGATTCTGAATGAGGTAATCCTGGACGGCGACACATCTGCTGCCCCCGTTCCCAGTGTCCCCGGCCCAAGTACTGCCGGATCGGGCCTGTTTGACAATCTGGCATCTTCACCGGGTCCAAGCACAGCTTCTATGCAAGGTCATGTCGATGATGAGGGGGCGCAGGGGCCATAAGAGTTACCCCGGTTTGACTTGGTGTGGCGCCTCTATCGTTTGTTGCTGTGCCAGAATTCAATTTCGAAGCTATAGACCAAGTAGTATCCCGCTGCCGTCATGATTTATTACACTATGAGACCATATTTTCGTTGGAGCGCCACCGCGGCGAACATGAAAGTACATTTGAGCGGTCTGCGAACTCCGCAGCCCCCAAACGCTCAATGCCTTCGGCGTTAACACAAAGAGTTAGCCCGGTTTCGGGGACATCTTATGCGTAGACTTTGAGCATAATCATGACAAACATCGCGGATGTCACTCAATATAGAACCGGAAACCCAGACCTCTCCCGTTCTGCATCGATGCGGAAGGCTTTGCGCTCTTACATGTATGTCCATTCGCATTACATGCGCATCTTGGGTATGAGCAATACCCCTCGAATCCAGAACCTGATATTAGAAGTTGGGTGGTGAAGAACTATGCGGTGTTAGTTGGTTATGGAGTTCAGCTTCCGGCCGTGGGCGGCCAAGGGGAAGATACGAATCGGGCTCTGAAATGGGATATTCGGGTGGGGAAGAACCACGGCTGTACATGTCTGATTTCAAGACCGCGTAGAAGGGATACCAATGAGCATGTTGGGAATTATATTTTACAGAAGCAGAGACCTTCTGTTTCATTAACGAGAGATGAAGTTTAATCACGAACAGCGCTGTATTGGCTGTCGAACACGGAAATGGCATGAATAGACACATATCATTTACTGCCTGCCATTAAGTGTTTCATTAGGCGTCGTCCTCGAGAACATCACTTCATCGTGAACACCATGAAATATCACCATAGGACAACGTAAACTGAGATACAATAGGACAATTCAAGTAGCCATAAGATCCCTCAACGCCGATTATCCAAGCTTTTCCCCGTTAATCTCACCGGGCTGCAGGTTCCACGAAGCGTTCCCTCATTTTACATACACATCCCACAATATCTTACGACTTCACAACGGCAAGCTGACCCCGGACCGGCACGTTATATTCCTGACCGATCTTCGGAAACCCCTCGAGCTTCACGCCCTCCCTGAAAAGGAGGCAGTGCGAGGAGCCGCCGAAGTGGAACATGCCGAGCTGGTCGCCCTTGTCGACGTGCTGGCCCTGCTGGACGGTGATCTCGCAGGTGCTGACCTCGTCCATGCCGACGCCGACGAAGGCCATGAGCCCGATGGCGGGGTTGTCGGCCTGCAAGAAGAGCACGGCGCGCGCGGCCAGGGCGGCGAGGTAGGCCTGGGACACCCGGAGGCCCTTGACGTTGATCTCGAACGTCTGCGCGTCGGACTCGGACGGGAACAGGGGCTCGCTGAAGTAGGTGCCGGGCGCCACGAAGGCGCGCACGACCCTCCCGGACACGGGACTGTGCCACCGGTGGTAGGACAGCGCGGAGAGGAAGGCCTGGTAGACGGTGCACTTGTCGAATTGCGCGCTCAGCGGGTCGTGCGCGAGCATGTCAAGGACGGAGTAGGGCTGGGATTTTATCCAGAACTTGGCGCGCAGCGAGGATGAGGGGGAGAGGTGGTAGGGCGTTGATTCGCATGCGTTTGCGATTACGTTGTGGTCTTGTGGACTGGCGACCGGACGCACGTTGGGGCGCAGTTGGCGGGTGAAGAAATCTGGGGTGTTGGTCAGGCAGAGTTTACTTTGTTGCGTTGTTGGTCGGGTGTTATGGGAAAATAGGGGTTAGGGGAAGTATAGGGGAAAGGAAAGGGGTGGGATTAGGGGGCCTGTTGGACTCACCATCCCACGATGTGTACCCGTGGTGCTTCGCGCTCGGATCACAAATGTACATGTCCTCAAAGCTATGGTTCGTCTTTAGAGGCGTGTTGGCGACCTCCATGACTGCAACACGTGGGGTTAGTTATGGCCATTTAGAGCATGATTTGTGAGGGTCTCAACGGCCTCTCTTGTCCCAAGATGGAGATCCCGAAAGGTGCCAAAAACAAGAAAATGGTCCCGAGAGTTACGCACGATCACTCTTTCCGTGTGTCGAGAACCAGCCCGTGCTCTCCGTCGTGAGGACCTCGGCTGACTTGGGGGACTGTGCGGATGGGTGTTAGAAGATGATGCTGAGATGGGCGGAGTCGTGGTTGAGTGCTTACCTTGAGGAATCTCCCCCATTCATCTAGGACCTTCCCCATCATCTTGTTAACTTCTGGGTCAAGGAATGCTGCGTGGCCGCTGATCGTTCAGTCAGTATTTACACTGTCCCCATTTGAAAACGAAAAAGAAAATAAAGTATTTAAAGGAGAGGAAGAAAGAGGAATATTACCTCGGCGTCGCCATAACATAGTCAAAGACAGATACCATGGGCACGCCAACCACGCCGACGCCAAACGCCGAATCGTTCCACTGCGGTGCCTGGGTGAAGATGTGGTTGAGCACGGCGAGCATGTGTCTGTAGTCGCGGATCTGCTTCTTGCCCGTCGGATCGGCATAGTACGGCTTCTTCAGGGGAATCTCGTCCCACATCTGGTCGAAGTACATGTAAATGCGCGAGTTGCCCTCGATCAGCTCTTTGAATTCCTGCAACACCGGGATCAGAGGCTGTGCGGGCTGCGAGTCTACGTGCGCTACGCGCTTCGACATCCAGTCGTGCTGCACTCGGTGGTCGCTTGGAAGCCAGGAGCCTAAACTAAAGCAGAGCGGTCAGTTCATGTTAGCTAGTTGTTTAAGAGTCGTCTATCTTACTGGCCCATCTTGTGCTCCTTGGGGATGTTGGCCCCGTCGCCATGCTGGTGTACCATTTTGAAAACGTTATTGTGTATTTCAGTAGTTGGATATGAAGACTTTAGTGACGATAATGGGTATATTGAAATTTTAGAGGCGCTGGGTTCTACTTATGAACCAGAGAAAGATCTACAATAGGTTTCTATCTAGTACTAGGAGCGAGAGACCACGATGAGCGGGGGTTCGGAAAGGACGGGGCATCGCTGCAGAACAGAGTTCCATGATCTAGACTCGTGATGTAATCCTTACCCCCATCTCTGGAGGTGTGATCAGTAAGAACCCAGGATGTCGTGTCTATGATGTTAGACGATTTAGGCTCCGAGCCAGTAAACTGGGGGCAATGACCGAAAATTGTAGTTCCATTATGAAAATGTTCCGTGCGGTACTCTGTATAGCTCCTTGTCCGAATATATTGCAGATCCAATGCTGCACAGTAGTAGGACCAAAGGTTAGCCACGAACAACGGATTGCCCCGAAGACGAGCACCTCTTGTGCTAAATAGACATTCGTAATATTATAGACTCCTGATATGCTAATATCAGTGCGTGTGTTCATTAAGATATAAGTAGAAGACGTCGTCTCAATCCGTCTCATACATTGCTCTCTACTGTCAAAGAAAACAGAAAACCGCCGCGATAACCATTCCTAATAGTTACCACCAAACTGTCTCAATGAATTGATGCTTGGGTACGTCTCTCTCTAATTCGATGAATAAAATGAAATGAAATGTCAGTTGTCTCATCATATCGGCCTCTCCCAGTCTACGCTCTCGAGCCACTGCACGAAATCGCTATCGTGACCAAGGAATGGCACCTCGATGCCCCAGTTTGCCTCACCCATTTGGAACTCCAGCGGGTCTGGTAGGGACCACTCTTGTTGAGGTACTGTTTCGCCCTGGAATATGCTCATGTCCATGCCCTCGCTAGTATGCGCCTGGTGCTGCTGCTCATGTTGTATGTGGGATGCCGTCAGCCGTTCCGATAGATTTGGAGGACTCAAGACCTTGTCAAGAATGCGCGTGATGACTTTTCGCCCCTGATCGCACACGGTGAATGACCCGTCGGATGGATCAACATCCCCAAGCCTGGCCGCAAAGACGGACAAGTCCTGAATCGTCCGGCTTCTCGGCAAGAGCGGATTCTTGGGGTAGTTGGGCAGCTGTTCCTGTTTCAATAGCTCTACCGCTATGACAGCCGCGCTCCGCAGGCCCTGGACAGCAAGGAGGGCGGCTATGTTGCTCTGTAATATCGATGCTAAGTCATGACGTTTGCTGATTTGTAGGATATCCTGGAAGATGGCGCTTGCTACTTCGACGAGTTTGTCCCAGCTAGCACCGGTCTTGCGGATCAAAACTCGCTGGAGTAGCAGCTCATTGGCACGGAAGCCCTGCTTAAGGGTGATTTTTAACAAGGTCTCAAGGGGTCGCTTTCTCTGCGGTCTGACCTCGTTATAGTCATACGTCTCGTCTGTCATATTCTTGATAAACAACGGTACGCTATCCCAGTAATCGTCGCTCTTTTTCTGGATTTCCTTTGCGCGGCTGAGGATTTCCTCTCGACTATACCGTCCCAGGGCTAGATCGAGGACTTCTTCTCGTCTGGGGGCGAACCCTAACCATGTTTTCATCCACGTGGACCGAGAGACCTTACCCGATGTGTTATACCCTTTCTCATCAAACGATGCGATAATACGCGCAATCTCATCTTCACCAGCAATGAGTTGCATGTCCGGTATGTCCAAAGGGGGCGTAAGATTGCAATATCGATATGACAACCGAGGCGGACGACCTAAATGACTAGATATACTAACGTCAGACGAATACGCCCCAGCAACTAGTCTTGTGCGCATCTGTTCAAGGAAGAACGGTATGCGCGGCTTGCCTTGCTTGACGTCGATGTGAAGACCCATAGCTACGACCGCGTTGACGAATTCACCGGTCTCTCGGTACACAGCATAGCTTCCATCACCTTTCAGTGAAGCCGTCAAGACTGAATTCTCTATGAGCAGCCAGACGAATAGGTCATCCAACGCTTCACAATCGCGGCAGAAGTTAAGACATGTGGAGGCGACATCACTCATCTTTCGTGCAATGATAGGTTTTGATACGTTATGCTGAGTGAGCAGAAGGTCTGACCGACTCAAAGTCGTGGCGCACTGCCCGATGAGAGCAGCAATGATGCCGATGACTTCCCATCGGATGTTCATCCCGGTGGCCTGCACCGCCCATGCTTTATAGTCCATATTCTCCTTTACGAAAATCGACGTCATTGTATTCCGCCATAACAACTCCGACAGGCGACGTAATTTTTCGGGGTTCCCCTTTTTGAGCGTATCTCCGTGATTCGCCCATAGTTTCATAAGCCATTGCTTCATAATGGGCTCAATAACAATGTTGTTGACTCCGTCCCCAATATCAAAGGATCGATTGACGAAGTCATGGACCAAGCTCGAATCCTTCAAAAAGGACAGTATCTGGGTGCCCCGGACAATCTGGTCATTGGAGACGGTAAGCCGCGGGAGCTCGGGGCCTTCCAGCTCCGTGGACGCGACACCGAGCTTGCTGAGATTTTCTGAAAAGATACACATGAAGTTGGTAGCTCCCAAAAAACCTTGGTTCATCCGTCCTGGTTCGCCCTCGCAATGATGCGTATATAGAGGAGGTGCCGACGCAGCTCGATTGAACTTCGCTGGCGCCTGCAGCGGCGTCGCTTGATAATTCAGTCGAGGTTCTCCGAAGTTACGATACTCAGATGGATTTGGCGAACCAGGCTCAATGGTAGGTAAAGGTATTGGGGAGCTCCCTTCGTTAATTGTCGTTGCGGGTGTCAGGGGTACTCTTTCTGCCGTCTGGCGGTTCTACGGACTGGTTGTCAACTCTGAAATATAGTCTCTGAAGATTCTCAACATAGCGTAGAGTGCTTTTCGTAGAACTGAAGATCCATCTCATTCATTCAGCCCGTCTCATCGGGTATGACACTTTTATCTCTATTGAAACCACTTACCTTTGTGAGGGGATTTGGATGATACACGCACTTCTCCACGCACTTCCTCTTCACACACCGACTGCATACTGGAACTACATGATCACATCTGAGTTTGCTCTTCCTGTACACGTCAGTGTCAGTGACGATGAGGTATTCTTAGGCAAACAGAAGACATCGTCATACCTGCAGGGCTCACAGGACTGCAATTTTCCATTGCGCCTATATTTTCCATTAAGAGCCCGCGGTGAGGGTTCGCTCCGCAAATCAATTATCTGCCCGCCGGCCTGAGGACTCATCATCGAGAGCTAAACCTGCAGTGTGTTCTGCCAAGACATAGAAGGCGTGGCAGTTTTGGTTGCCTAAGGCACGACAGGGGTGGCCGAGTGAGTCAACTAAGATCCTGTATAATGGCAATTTCGATACACGACGGCATTCTTCCATTTTAGAGGAGAGTTGATTCGGCAAAGGCTGTAGTGATTCGACGCCATTATTGTAGTTTATCCAACTCCGCTCATGCTCGAAGTCGCAGGGGTTGAAGGTGGAGACTTAGACGTTGAATTCCGAAAATCCTCGAGTCATTACTGGTGGACGGCTGTGAATCGGAGTTCGGTTAACTTCCAGAACAAGTAAAGTAGGCATACGCATCAGCTAAAGGCACTAACTCGGTCACGTAACTGTCGACGAAAATGGTGATGACTTGGTTTGTCATAGGCACCAAGAATGCATGTCAACGAAAGCTGACGCGTAGGAAGGTCGGAGTATGGTTGCGTACCATACATTCATCCTTATCTTTCTGCATTTCAGGAATCATGTGCATATGGGGAGCACAGGTATATAGGTAGGCGAATTTCAGATCCTGACAGTCCTATTTAGTACCAAGGACATCAACCACTCACTCATGCTATAACATCATAAGCACATCACAAGGGTGCAATAAATCACCTTCTCTCCAATTACATTACCAGATTCAAGTTGACAAACAGTCAAAATGCCAGCAAAGTCATCCAAGACCTCGTCATCAAAGACGACCACTCAGCCAGTTACTGAAACCCGGGATTCTTCTTCGACATACTCGTATAATCCGAAGCAAGACAACGCTCAGATACGAAAAGATAACGAAGACACGATCAAGCGGCTTCAGCAGTGTAAGTGCGCTGTTGGAGTGTAATATCTGACTATGCATTCGGAATCGATCGCTAATCGAGTGGGAAACAGCCGCCTATATGAATGCCATGAGAATGAATCTCTAAAGCTCTAGTCATTGTTGCGAATTCGACGCGGCCAGATTGATGCTTCGGCGAATGGTCTTGGGCGTGATGGAGTTAAACCGCGGATGTTCATGGAAGCGCGAAAGAGTGGATATCATAACCCGGAATGTGTTTAATCCTGTTATTTGTTGCCAATTTTCCAACTCAATGGTCAACACTTGGTTTATATCATAAAAACACATTTATCGAATTACTGGAGAAGTTGTAGGCGGGATATAAGTAGCATCGGGCGCGTAAGATCTAAGGGAAATGGCATCTGCTGTTCCACTGGTGATCAGGCCAGTTAATATATGAAGCGTTTTCTATTCTGTATTCGTAGCGAAACCAAGCGCCTTTCCCAACAACAACATACCTTCTACGGTAGTTGACTAATCGTTTATATATCATTCCCACGATGTTTTGCCTTGAAGTTTATCTGTTCTCAATCAGTGATAGGGCCCTATTCACTATGCTGACCATGCTAAATCCAAAATTGAACGAACCGTGGCCCCGCAAGTAATTAATTAGTAGCTACCCTATAGCGTGATATTAGTACCATTCCTCTAACTAGAGGTTCGAAAAAACGACTGGCTTGCTCGATGAGTCCCAGCAATTGGCTAGCTATGGGCGAATCTCTATTCAGTCTATCACCAATACCTATGGCATTTGTTATGTGGGTAGAACTAGTAGATTCTGTATATATAAGTGACTGGAACCCCCCTTGGATTTGGGAGGCTCAGGAATCAATCGATCACTCTGTTGAGCCCTACTACTCTCTGGCCGCAGACAGGTCTATCTATTCACTCCGAGCACCCATCCCCTGAAAATTAGCTCGGTGTCTTCTGATTTCAAATTCGGAAGATATCAAGCTGGAGGTAAATAGCTGTTATTGAGCGAAAACTCGGGATTTCGAGATTTCCTGATAAAACCATACACGAGGCCGTCTTATTCGTGATGAGGAATGCGGGGCCCCAAATCTCCTCTCGACGAGACAAAAAGTGCTGGAATCCAATTACTCTGTTCTCTGTGTCACAAGGGACAAAGAGAGTCCTGTTGTATATAGCCGGATAGACCTTCGCGCAAAACAAGTATCTATTGCGTACTCAAGTACAGGGTCCTGACACTCTACTGCTGTCGTTGGTCGCTGAAATATACCGCGGTGAAAATAGATCCGAAGGCGGAGGCTGTAAAACAAGACTGCGGATTACAATACACTGATTGCTAGGAAGAACTCTAGATGCCAAGCTCGTGACTCAGACGTGAGACTACCCCGCAAGAGAATGATATCGTCTGAGAAAAGCATAACATCAAGGTTGACTCACTGTTAACGTCCGAGAAAAGTTCTTTTCTAGACCTTCGCGGACCGCAATATGCTATACTATGATATGGGTGGCACTCATGCCACTGGGGCGTGTGGTAGAAACATTTAGAGGCCAAGATAATTAAGATGAAAATAGTAAATCAAGGATGTTTGATTGGCTAGAAGAATCCTGGTGTAGATAGTCCAGAGCTATTGAAGTAGTGCAAGTGACGGCATTGCCTACTTACTAGCTGAAGCGTGGGAAGGGCTGTGCGTTAATATGGCTGTATGGCTCTTTACTGCGATTTTCACGTATTCGATTTTTGTATACACGAGCTCTAGTGCTCAGTCATTTATCTTTGCAAGTTAACAGTGATTTTTAGTTGTTGCTAGCTATAGAAGTGCGCAATTGTAGCTAAATCATAGAAGGGACACCCTATCGGACGGGGTAAAAAGATACTGTTATATTACTCTGCAGGTAATAACGTTACGTATATAGAACACACACATTGAGCTGGCTCCTGTTGTGAAATAGACTAATTCATGTACATATCATAGAATCGAAAATCAGTGGGGAATGTTTAGTATTGATGTCTTCGTGAGAACGACAGACTCAATTAATAACTATCTATAGTTATCTAAAACGGGGTATTCTGGCGAAGTGCTGTCGAGGAGAGCTAATAAGTGAAATACAAATGCGGAAACCTTAAATGGTGTTCCCTCAAAGTCTAATGCTTAACTACTGCTATTTATGGCAGTGTGATTTAGTTCCGCGGCGCCCGCTTCACGTCATCCTGCTGGTAGAGAGGTCGTAGTTCGGCATTTCGCTGGAAGAAAACCCGGCGCTTGAACCACCATGGTAGGACCTCGGTAACTTGGTAGCTAGCGAACTTTCTAGAAGGCACGGCAAAGACGTAGTCGAGTTCCTCGAGCGTGCGCTGCTTCGTCTCGGGGACCAAGAAGAAGATCATGACGAAAGCAAGAACGTTGAAGCCGGCGTACAAACCGAAGGCTCCAACAGTTCCCAGACGGTCCAGGATGAAGGGGAATGTGATACCCAACACAGCGGCCCAACCCAGGCAGGTGGCGACCGCGAAACCCATACCGACCTCACGGTGAGATAGGGGAAATACCTCGGCCGAGTAAGTGAAAGGCACGGGACCTTCACCAGGCGAGTAGAAAGCGGCGAATAAGAACACGAACAGAGCGACAAGGCCAAGTCGAGCCGGGTTGCCCCTGGGGATCAAGGTGGATAGACCAGCGGCAAGCAGGGTCCAGGTCATCTGAGGGAATGTGAACAGGAGCAGAGATCGACGACCGAAGGTATCAATGGTCCAGAAAGCGGGGAAGGCAAAGAGCCAGTTCACAGCCCCGAAGCCGAAGGAAGCAAGCAGAGCCTGGAACTGACTGAAACCAGCTTCCTCGAAGACGGTCGACGAGTAGAAGGCGATAATATTGATACCGCAAAGCTGCTGAGCAATCATGACGGTGAAAGCCGCAGCAGTAGCACGACGAACACGGGGAATGGTAAACAACTGCGCGAAGCGGGTGACATAGTTGCTGCCGCTCATGAGCTTGTGCTCGATCAAAAGCTGAGCGTGGACGGAGTACATGTCGCGGGCGACCTGGATGGGATGGTGTCGCAGAACCGACAGGGATGTATATGCCTGCGCGTAGCGGTTCTTCTTCATCAACCATCTCGGACTCTCGGGGCAGAAGAAGATGAGGACAAGCAGAGGGACAGCGGGGATGAAAGGAGCACCCAGCATCAGACGCCAGTTATTGACGTTGTCATAGACGGCAAGGTTGATGGCTGTGCCCAGGAAGATGCCGAAAGCAGTCCACATCTGCCAGGACATGACCAGAGCACCTCGGACAGCGGCAGGAGCGTTCTCGGCCGCGAAAATAGGAACTGTCGAGGCCTTGAGACCCATGCCAATACCCATGAGGAGACGGTTGGCGATTTGCTGAGCGTAGGTGTGGGAGAAAGCAGAACCAATGACGGGCCAGATACAAAAGTGTGCAGCTAGGAAAATGGTGCCTCGGCGACCAATCCAGTTGTTGAAGGGGTCAGAGAGCCAGCAACCGATTACCGCACAGCCGATATAAGGACCAGCATTGACGAGACCAACCAGCTAATAAACGAGTTAGCCTTGGCAAAAAGCAAGTGAATATCGCAGGCTGTGCTCGCGAACTTACAATTTTGTCCCTTGTGCTATTGGATTCAATGCCATAGTAAGTCGGGAAGAAGAGAGTAGCACCGTTTGATCCAGTCTGATCCCAACCCTGAACGGCCGCGCCGACAGAGCAGGTGATAATGGTGAGATATAGCTTCCAGGGGAGTCGCCATTTGTGCAAGATCTCGTCTCGGAGAACTTGCTTTTCAGTCTCGTCCAGAGCCTCCGAGCCATCGATGTCTTCGAAGCCCGCCGGGTTCTGGGCGACTAGAGCACCCTTGCGGAAGTATGCTACATGTTCCTGAAGACCCTTCTCCTCGACAAAGGCCTCGACATCCCGCATGAGCTGGTCACGCGGTATGCCCTCCAAGGGGTTTATGATCCTGTTCAATTGCGTTAGATCTGCTTCGTGCTAGAACCAGCAGTTGTAACAGCGGGGGTATGATGTATGCATGTATAACTGCGTGCGAGTTGGGTTACTTACTTGGCCTGAAGGTTTGTGTTGATATCAACATGTTCGGTCACGTCAAGGCCATGTTCCAACTTCTCGTCGGGAATGCCCTTGGGCTCAAAGCTGCAGAGACGGTCAGCTGTTTTTTGCTTTTCGCTTTTCACTGTCCGCTGACTGCCCCAAGAGGCCTTTTGCTGAAGGACTCACCTGCGTTTCTCAATGTCCGACATCTTGACGCTTGCAATGACCTACGGAATCAAGTGAGGTAGATCCCAGAGCCTCACAACTACAAGCTGGCGAGAAAACAAGAGACGAAGGCGCACGGCTGGAACTGGACGTGCGAATCGATCAGTCTTATAGAATGGTGAGGTGAACAGGGAACACGCTCACAGCAGTAATATTCCCCACTTCACTAGACCAACAACTAACAACTAGCTAATATAATAAGCAGGAGACCCCAGACTTCTCTCTGACCGATCGCCATCCCCATTCACCAGCTCGCCAGTCACCTCCAGAACCCACCCGAGCCCACAAATTCCTTCGCAAGCATCTTGGGAAGCCGAATTATCAGTTGGTGCCGCGCTAATCCCGCCAAGATGCAGTTTGCCATGGGGTCCAGCGAGGTATTGTGCATGTAATTTGTACATTATCGACTCGAGCGAATGCATCATGTCATAGATGTAATGGGGTTTACATAGTACGTAGGTGGCACACTACATATAAGTTTGCTTGACACGTTCTAGATAAGTAGTAGACAGAAACATGCTATTGGATGCCAGACTACTGTGAACGATTCACGTGATGAAACGATTGCTATTAGTATCGAGGCCATCGAGGCCATTGACGCTAGAGGCATATCTATGCGTATACTGTATTTTGGCTACTTCCATAGTGCTCAAAATTGCACTTGAATCTAGATCGCGTGATCTATGTCAACGACTTAGTCCCTCACGTACGGAGGGGTCTAGTCTAGGCACAGCAGGGAGGTTATCGTCAGCTACTATACGGCTAGCGAAGCCACCGAGAGACCTGCCTCTTTACCTAGGTATACATACTTACTATGTGGTAGAATTACCGCAGACCGCCATGTAGGTAGTGGTTAGTGAGCTTGCGGCTCTGTCCGAACAACCTTTTTCGTACTACATAAGCCGCCACCGCTGGGGCCTTTCATGGCTGGTTCTCCCCCTCACGAACACATGACAGTGCGGAGTTTTCGAGCCATTGCCCTTTCGGCTTGCCCTTTTGGACCCCATGGCGGCTGAAAATCTTTGCGCCTCCCGTGCCGTCGTCAAGCCATACGAGCTTGTTTCACTTGCTGGCTTGTTCTCGCTGAATTGTTAGCATTCGCCGAGCAAATTTCTAACTACCCGATAAATCTTCAGAGCACACGTGATATTATCTCGGCACATCCTGGCACTCGTAAGATGACGACAAGTTGCGGGGAAGTGAAAACCTGGAGTTTTGAATCCCAGATGAACTGTTAGTTTGCGCTTCGGCTACGCCGTGCTTCTAAGTCTTGGCCGTAGGATTTATGGCTAGTATACACTTACGCTAACTAACATGGTTTTGTACAGTATCTGTCGATCATCTGGACTAGACTATGAACAAGAGCCCGCCAAGTTGGAACCCAACGGCCGCCAAGTTGATGGTGTTACCTCAAAGAACCATTCATCAGTCTTAGATACCGTAGATCCCTAGATACACACCCAGGTAGCCGACTCGGCACCATTATTATGTGCAGAAATTTTGTAGCCTGTGAGTAGACAGAACTTCATATGAAAACCTTGGCTCGATGCCCAGCTTCTAGCCCAGCTTTGGTTCCCCCCGGATGCGCGGATTTCGGCACCTCTTTCTCAGCTCGATAACCGTGGTGCCTAAGACGGATTAGCAGCACATGACTCCGCTTTCCCATGACCTCTGAGCAAATCGACTGGCTGATCTTCACAGTGCCTTTCCATTACAGGGGCAACAGCCGTTCGAGGTTCCACAAAACATAGTACACCACATGGTGTTGATCGTCGTGTCAGTAGCGTGAGGCGGTGAATCCTCGTAGCGAGTTGCATTTCAAGAATTGAGAATACAGCTGCATTCATCAGGGATGGTGCCATGTAGTGTTCGGCCTTTTCTTC
Source organism: Xylaria sp. 218_066 (assembly GCA_019843955.1). Lineage (NCBI taxonomy): Eukaryota > Fungi > Ascomycota > Sordariomycetes > Xylariales > Xylariaceae > Xylaria > Xylaria sp. 218_066. The sequence goes on along the minus strand of JADKYC010000050.1, from coordinate 40,395 downwards.
TCATGTCCCTGCATTACCCGTCTATCGCAGCCAATTCCAAGAAGAGATGCATGCAATCGCATACGAGCCTCCCCACGTCAGACCGTCACATTCTTCAGCGGCTACAAAATACTTGTACTAAGTAAGTCCTTTCAGCAGGGACTCCAACGACACTCAGGCGGATTCGAGAAGCTTTCGGGAGGATTCATGATTAGTGCCATTATTGCTGTTGTAATAACACGGCAAGACACCGAATTCTGAACGGATTATGAATTTCCACGCTCTTCCTAGATTCTCTTACGCAATAGCGTCAAACACTCTCTATGATCGTGCTATGCTAAGTACATCGGCTAACACCAACTAGCCGGCTTGGGGAAACTCCCCTGTCGTCAGTGGCGCCAAAGTTTCCCCTAAAAATTTCCCCTTATTCCCCTCACGATCTGGTTCTCCATGCGGAGACATTGTCTGGAGGGGAACCACGCTATGCCATACGGAGCTGTAGTGACTGGAGAATTCCAATGCGGAGGTTTTCCTCGCTAACTAAGCACCTAAATTTTGCTAAATTTGAAATATACCCCAGCACTTCACCTACAGTATATTGTATCTTCCTCCTCACCTCAGATTTGCAATCAATTGCGCGCTATACTTCCCTAGTTGAAGTACTGTAGTTAGCCGCGGGGTCATTCAACTAGGTATCTCTGTACGATTTGTCTGAGTTGTCCAGGGTTTCGAGAGGCTCTCTGACATCTGACATAGTTCATCCTGTTTAATTAACAACGACATCTCCTTATACTTGCCCATTGTTCTACTTCTGTTTAATATACTGACCTATTTGCCAGAAAGGTTTTCAGGGCATTGGGGCGATAAACATACTATAATCCATTGAGTGTGTTCCCAGCTAAGCCATTCGTTCCAGTTTGTGGAGAGTGTCCTATGTTCACTAAGCGCAGTTTTCGTCTAGACGTGTAGAAGTATAGTATATCTCGGTTCGGCTTTCCTCTTCTGACACAAAGAAAATCATGAAATGGTGCGACAGGCCATTCCATTCTGATATCGACGATACCAATCAGAAAATCGTATTGTTATCTTGTTAAGACTTAGCTAGGTATTCAAATGTACATCTGCCTACTTTACGATTATGCAGGGCTATTCGCATCCAGGTATGATAATGCAGGCTTGTCGGTTCCGAGGTAAACATACGTAGAAGATCAACAATGTCATGCACGTTGCCATACTACACTACAATACAGTACGCTGGCAGTATCGTGCACGGATGGCTAATTACTTAAACCATCCGTGCTTACGTATAAAGCCACATGGTTATCTAATTACTTACATAGGCAATGTGCGTCAATACCAAGAAGGATTCGATATAGGATTACACATTTGCGAAAATCATGTGCTTTTTTACTCGAACGGGTTAAGATGCTTTGAATAATTGGAGAACTCATTGTAAACAGCCCAGGTTATTGTTCCTTTACCCTATACTATAATTTTACTTGAATGTTCAATATAGTGCATCTATATTGTGCTGAGCGCAATGGTATGATTCTGCACACAGAAATGCGCAACTTACTGAAGTATATAGTCGAGACAGTGTAGCTAAGACATTGGTATGGGTCATATCTCTTAGTGTCGCGCCGCACCATTCGATTAGTCCAGCTATCCCACTGGAATGGTACGAGAGGAATTAGGGTAAACGTGTTTAGGTGTGATGATCTTAGGGCAGGTGGGTAGATCGATGCTCTAGCTGGCTTTTCTTAGTAACAACCTGTTACTGTGCCAATATTACAGCAGTAGATTTACGCTACGAGCAGATCAAACAGCTAGTCTAGTATAGCTCCCAAATCAATTCATTGGCGTGAAGCTCCTAATGCGTCTTCCGAGTCTGTTCCGGGGGACATATCCTCGACGGCTACCTATTATTAGTATGCTGGAAATTATATTGGATAAACTGCAATTACATAGTATACCAGATCCTGCTTCTTTTTCCTAAGCAGTCGCCAATGAACCCCTGAGCTCGATAGTATGCGAACCAAAGCCAAAATTTTAACTTCGACCTTTGCTATATTCGAAGTTTGATAGCTCACCAAGGATGTCAGAAAAGCTTACGTCGCGAAGACCCTCTGGTAGGTGACAGTTTTACCTTCATACAGACAGCTAACGCCTCCCTTGGCTATACCATTTTGAATGCTGGCGTGAGGCCCGATAGCATAGGGCAGTAGTAACGAGGGCCGATACGAACACATACCTACGAAAGTGAAGAGGCAGAGTCAGCGCAATAGTCCACAGACTTCAAGAAAGAGATATACACGGTTTCGCGCTGCCCAATGGATGCCCTTTGGTAAATCAGATGAGATACACGTGAAACATAGCGCCAGCCCGAGTTGCAGTGGTAACTAGGACAATCCCAGCAGAGTATCAATCTATTTTTCGGCACTTAATTACCGACGCCCTAGTGTCAGCACGCACGAAAGTTCAATAATAGAGGATAAGGCTCTACGACAGTGAACTGCATTGGGTACACGACGGCACGCCAATAACTATACGAACACAAAATGATACCTCTACCCAGCTGGGATCGAGACCGGTCATACATCCTGATATCAGACAACTTCCAATGTCGTTCTTCCTCGATGATTGTGACGCGAAGCTTCTCCTTTGCCCTGCGTCAGCCATAAGCGATATAACATACTCGGACCTGCAATCCGAGCGAGGCAATCTGACGAAAGACATCAGCATCAAGAAAAGAGAGTGTTTGCCAATTTACGGACCCTGTGAAGCCTCACTCGATAAAAACTACCGGATAGACGGGTGCCGGTTGCTGATTACTAGTAACATATTGCGTGAGGTACTTCCGATGTAGTTCTTCACTGCAACCGGTTCATATTCGTCTAAGTTAAGGGGTTTCAACGCCCACTGCACATTTCGGTCACAAGCTCTGTTCTCGCGATTGATTTGCAAATAGATACGATAAAAGCCAAAAGAGTGTCTTGGTTTTCGATCTTGTGCATATATATAAGCAGGAATCTAGACAAGAACATTCCTTTGCTGCTGCTGCTACCGCCGCCGCCGCTTCCTTCTTGTCTATCAGATTTTTAACATCGAGAGTAAAGCGTTTTACGCAATACAGCTCACCTAGAAATATTTTACTGGAATTCGATTTGGCGTATGCATTAGCTAGCTATACTTATTATCCTCGTTGTTATTCCATTACATAAATCCTCGATATAGAGCTGTCGCAAATATATAGTCTGTTAAACCTCAAAACAAGGTTTGAAGGCTTGAGGTTGCGTATCAACCCCGCATATCGGAGCTTAACACCAATCGATTGCTGTCAACCACTGACCCCTCGTCTACTCCTTTACATGGTTGTCATTTTCGTGCCGTCATGCCTAAGATCGTAGGCGCCTCGAGTCCTCAGATACTTAAGAACGCCTGGATTGTGTTTCTCAGGACCGTCACTTGAGTAGGACTTTTGCAGGCGCATCACGACCTGAAATGGGCCACTATATTAGATTACTATCCGAAGGAGCGGAAAATCCACCATAATGAAGTTGGTATTATACTGGTACGTACTGCTGCCTCTCTCGCCAGGGGTTTGCGGTCTCCCCGGCTGGCCCATGGGCGGAACCATTGGTGAGTAATTCTCTTCTTCTTTCGACCACTTCTAGAGTATAAGCCTTCCTTTTCGGGCCAAGACAGCCTCTAAAAGCTTTAGAGATTCTTATCAATCATACTCAAGATGGTGGTAACTGACTCTTAGTGTTGCAGTGACGGGCAATGCTGTGCAGTTCGACCGTGATTCCTGGGAGGCAAACCTCGCTCACCCAAATGCCACTGGGAATAATTCAGTCGTCGGCTTCGATGTCTCCAAACCTTGGCCAAGCAATCAGGTGGATGGATGGCATCTATCAATCAACGTGACAAGCGACATGTAAGCTGCCCCGATTCCCAAGCAAAGAGTTCGGTTTCATGGAGCCCTGCTGGAAATGCAACATGCCTATTTAACGCTTCCATGCTAATATCAGTCACCCTGAATAGTCCCGACTCCCAAGCTATGAACCCTTCAAATGCGACGGGGAAGACGTTCACGGGGACAAGCATCTTCCTGCAAGCCCCTGAAAATCTACGCACCACGTTCTCTGACCAGAATGCCATCGACGAGACAACATGGAAGATATGCATTATCGTAATCCCAAACGCACCCCAGGAGAATGCAACCGGGACAGAAGACAACACTTGTGCCGTCTTATCGTCGCAATGCGTCTCCGACCTGCAGCAGGCCTACACAGAGAAGTTCCCGCGCAACCTGGACTGCTACGGCACGCCTCCGTCCACGCCGTCGAGCTGCGGCGATGCGATCAACACAGGCAACTTCAATGTCCAGCGTTCGTGAACAGATGAGTTCTTGAACCGCGCATCGCGCCCCTGCTAACCCGGCGCAGAACTACCCCTCGACTCGATCAGCGGGAAAGAAGTCTTCGTGACAGCTTCGGAGCCCCACGACCCTGACGATGAGGACGCGTTGAGCCAAGCTACTCAGAAAGTGTGGCCGTTGCTGACGATCTGGGGATGGAATGTGCGCGCCAATGCGTCGGATGATGCCTCGCCCACTGTACAATTGTCGTGCATCAGTGCCAGGGATGTCGAACCGGGTAGCGAGCCGCCGCCTTCGGCTGGTTCGAGACATTGCGGCTCTGCTATGGCGGCCTTTATTGTCGCTTGTATCGCGGCGTATACATTATTCTAAACTGTGTACTAATCCGTAGAGTGGCCGAAATCACCAGAAAATGGCAGCAGAAATAAAATAACCAGGTGGGCTAAAGGGACACGACGGTTCCTCTTCAAATGAGCGTATCTAGCTAAGCACACATATATTTACAGCATACCATGCCTATGCGTTAGAACAGCATTAATAGCTTGATCAGGTTCGTGCTTTTTCGCAATAGTCGAGTAATAGGAATGTCCCTGGACAAGGTTCTCTACACACACGATGTTGCATAGGTGACGACCGACTCTAGAGTGGTATCATTTTTGGGTAGCATGGTATCCCGTTCAAATAGCGCGCAAGATACTCTCTAAATTACTCTGCTCGGGATCGTGTACCATTCCGTATCGAAGATAACAACTTATCTCATACTTTTAATAAGCAGAATGAATGGAGTTGCCCCTGAGCAAATCCTAGACAAGCCTTCTGACGCGCAAGGAAGTGATAAAATACTGGCTCGATAACCTTTGAGGCGGATCTAGTCCACATTTCCGCAAGGCGCCCCAGCTCATACAATGTCGGCACCCCTATTGCGTATGGCAAGTATGGTCCGGGCGCAATCGACCTTGTCGATACCAGTCGCCTTCCGTTCTTCATCTTTGATCTTCCAGATATCCTCTATATCCTGCACTAGTCTCCACAGCGACGGCAGATGCCGCAGCTCGTACATGGCTCTGGCCCTCTCTCGCACGCGATCGCGTAATTCGCAATCTATGGTCTCGCAGGCTGCCGTCCACAATGGGCACGCGTGCGTCGAGACGAGCGGCGAAGAGATAGGGACCTGGAACAGGTGATTGAGACACTCCCTCGCGTGTTTGAGTGTCCTCGGGTGCGGCGAACCGACATTGTGCCAGGCTCGGTGCAGGTAGACATGTGCGGCCTCTATATAAGCGTGGATTGTGTGACCCGCGTCTCCTTCGCGGCTTGCGTGTGTATCGAGAGCCCGGAGGACAGTTTCAATAGCTTCTCCCTGGGCGTCGAGAATTGCCCCGTCTTCGCTGCCCATGCTGCTGATCTGGCCAAAGATCGCCCATAGAATCTTGAGACCCTGCATGGGATCCACAATCTCGAGGTAGGAGGTGTCACCCCCGAGGCCGAGGATGGGAGGGGCCCTCTCCGAGACAGAGACGACGGCGTCGTGATAGCAGCAGAGATCTAACAGGAATGCGCCACTTTCACAATCCCATGTCCTAGGCCCGGCTTGCTCGATAATGACCTTGGCTCCTTCTAAATGGTTGACTCCGGAGTTGGTCATGAAAAGCCGGTCGGTGGCCTGCAAGATCATGATGATGGCGAGAGACACTAGGGGGCTCTCGGTCCGTATGGTTTTTCGTAACGAGGAGACAGCGTCGAGCTGATGCTGGGTCGCGGCGTTAATCAGTGAAGAATCAGAACCAGGCCTTAAGATACTGAGGTGGTGCGCTGCCATGAAGCAAATAGCCGAGCGAAGAGACGGTGAGTGGGCGATCATAGGCGTGATATGAGTATGGAATTGATTTTGTGCCGTCGGCGCCATCGTAATGAACGAGGCCAGTGTGGTTGACCAGTGGTCGAGCAGGTATGCATGTTGTGGTGAAAGCCCACTGCTCATAGTTCGTGGCGAAGCTGATGCTGCCAGATATTGAGATTGCAGCCTTGCCACGGTTGTAGTCGAGATTTGTCGTCTGCGTTGTTCCTTCGATCCCTTTCCAACTTGTTGAGGACCCATGGGGTTCTGCCACTTGAGGTTAAGGCCATAGCCCTTGCAGGTTTTCCCAAGCCGAATGCATCGGCCGCAGGAAGGTTTCTGCTCGTCACATTTGTATCCATCCCCCCTACATGTCAAGCAACCCGTTCTCGTTCGCTTGAACGCCATGCCGAAGGGACGCGAGCGCACCCTTATGCGGTAACTATATGACAAGAAGACTCTACGGCTCGTGTACTATACGAGCGAGAGACATTATCAGCCTAACGTTTCACGCAGAGCCTCCGCTATTACCTTGTCATGCAGTCAATACATTCTGGACATGATGCTGTTTCGTCATGGAGATAAATACTGGAATGAGACGCTAATTAGTTTACACAGCACAAGACACAATCTGGAGAAAAAAAAATTGGAGAGCGTCTAGTGGCGATTGATTATGTGAACAGCAGGCTACTGATCGTACCAAAATATGCCAAGTTCAAATGATGAATCTTAGGTTGGACGACCGATTATTATGAACCTGAACAAACAGATGTAACACAAACTGATTTGCAGGGAATGGGTTCAATTGACGGATCGTGAGAAATAACTTCCCAAGCAAATTAGCCCATTGAGAGAGAGATTTGTATAGCACAGCCACACGGTCTAGATCCCGTCGGTAAGCGTCGGAGTATTTCATATGATAGAACAATACCACTTGCCTGAGTGGTCTTGGAAGGAAGATACTGAGCTGAGCTATAGAAATATCGTTCCATGTATTCACTGTCCTTGAGAAGGTAGGTAATGCGTAGGTAGTAGAGGTATATATACATGTAAACACATCCATTCTTTCCTTCCAGCGGCTCAACTTACTCCTTGAGCTTACCCATACACAAATTCAATCTTCATCGGCATTAGGAGGGGTAATTCACACATTCCAATCCTTCAACCCCGCCTTAGAAGACGAAACCAACAAGATGAGTCTCGAAGAACCGGCGATGGACCTCCCCATCATCGACCTGGACATATTCCTCTCATCGCGCGACTCGCCCGCAGCGCACGAGGAGTGCGCAAAGGCGGCGCGAGCCCTCATCACCTACGGGGCGCTCGTGCTGCGCGACAGTCGGGTAGCGGAACCAGACAACGCGGCCTTCCTAGACTTGATGGAGGACTACTTTGCGCAGCCGGACGAGGCGTTGAGGCGCGACCTGCGGCCCGAGGTCAACTACCAGGTCGGCGTGACGCTCGAGAACACCGAGAAGCCCAAGTGCGCCGTCGACGAGCCCTGCCTCGACATCATCCGCCGCCTGGCGCCCGAGGAGCGGCCCCTCGACATCGGCGCCCACGCCCCGGACCCCAAGTGTCGCTTCTTTTGGCGCATGGGCGATGCCCCGCCCTACGAGACGCAGTTCCCTGGTCTTAACGCGGATAACGTAGTCCCCGCCGCGGACGGCATTCGGGAGCGCTGGACGCCGGTTATGGAGAAGTGGGGTCGGAGTATGAAGAGCGCGTAAGTATATAAGGCTGATGAATAGGTGGACGGAATGGCTAACATTTTTTTTTCTCGTCAGTGTCACTGGTCTGGCTGAGATGGCGGCCGTGGGCATGGGGTTGCCTGCGGAAACATTCAGTGACGCAGGACGATACGGGTAAGCAACCGTCCCATCATCTTTAACATATATATGCATAATATATAATATATCCCACTCTTTAAACACCCATACTCACCCACCTTAGCCCGCACCTCCTAGCCCCAACAGCCTCAGACCTGAGAAAGTACGGAGAGAAGGACACGATCCTCGCCGGCTTCCACACGGACCTGAACTTCCTGACCATCCACGGCCGCAGCCGGTATCCCGGTCTGCACATCTGGGCGCGGAACACGGGCCGGAAAATCGCCGTCAAGATCCCGCCCGGGAACCATCTTCTCGTGCAGGCCGGCAAGCAGCTCGAGCACATCACGGGCGGGCTCGTGAAAGCCGGCTTCCACGAGGTCGTCGTCAACGACAGCACGCTGTCCACCATGGCCCAGCGACGGTCCGCGTTCCCGGACCGCCCCCTCATCAGGATCAGCAGCACCTTCTTCTGGACGCTCGCCAGCGACTTCGATCTGGCGCCCATCCCGGCCCTCGAGGAGAGGGCGCGCGCGGTGCGCGCCGAGCAGCTGAATCTCGGTCGTGACGAGGGACGAGAAGTCACGTATCCGGCCATGAAGGTCGGCGAGCAGGTGCAACAGTGCGTTTTGGCCCCCTTTTTCCTGGCTTCTTTTTTCCGGTCTTGTGTGTTTTGTGTGTTTTTTTTTTCCTATCGTGAACTTTGTGCTAAATTAAGTGATGCCATAGGGAACTCAAGCACATCGCCTTGATGGCGTGATCGATTCCAAGGAGTGGAGAGGATAAGACATAATGCTATAGACTTTGATGCAACGGATGAGGACCTCGTGTTGACTTGAGATAGAGGCGCTCTACAGATGCATGATATCAAATACCTGCAAACCTATATATATATTCACTAGGTTCTGGCCTCTCGAAACTTGCTTTATCTGTCTACATAGTTGAGACATTGTCGGCAAAGGAAACCATTCAATGCAAAAAGGTCGTCAAGACGCATAAATTCTATACTTGCTTCGGGCTAACCTTGGCAAGGCTGTCTAACGAGTCGCTTCGAGATGGGAGAACAACACGACAACACGCCCATGGATGTAATATTGATGAAATGTATTAGTAACCTAGGGACGAGAGGAACCAGCCCATATCATCCCTCGCTATGCCGCAGCCGAAGCTCCAGCGAGCCCCGGACCTATCTAACACACGAACGCCGGCAAAGACCTCCCCAGTCATATCTTTTCACTATGTAAAAGCGACATCCGAACCAAACCATCGCAAAAACCGCGCATATTGCATTCCGAATTTCCCGCCCTGCTGATCTATTACACTATGCTGCATACCCATATACTGAGACTGAGCAACAACATACTTGTTTCACACGCGTCTCCCGCCCAGTGACATATTCCGGCGGTTAATACGCGATGTCTCGCCTTGCCGGGATGGGCGGTGGCGGCTTCTTGTTTCGGCTTGGAGGCGGTGGGGGAGGCGCCTTTTTAATACTGCCCGTAGTCGATGTCGCGGAGATAGTAGGACGGAGTGCATTGTTACTCGTGGTTCGGCTTAGGCTTCCGTAACTAGTGGCGGGGCTCTCGCTGCGATCATATTCCGGACTCCCGCTGCTTGTTGGCGTGTCATAGTCGTCGCCAAGGCCATCGGGACTCAAATTCTGGTTGGTCTGGATCCTACCGACAGGGCGCAAGTTATTGCGCAGACTGCCGACATTGGCAGGCATAGTATTTGTCTGGCGAACTGATATCTCCGGCACAGGGAGCTGAGGAGGGTCGCGGTATGTAGAGGCGCGGGTCATGCTGGGACGACGGGCCACGTCGGGGGCTGCAGTATTTCTTCCAGGGGAGTAGTTGGAACGAATGGGCATTCGCACTGGCTCGGGAGTCGGCTCGCGATCCGAGGATCTTTCGGTGCGCTCGTTCTCGGAGTAGGATCGGTTTGTCGGACGCCTGCCAGAACCATGATCTGATGTTCTTGGGCCTGGAGTTGCTTGTGTCTGGGTGGCCATCCATTCCTGCTTGACCCTCCGAAGCTCTTCGGCGCAGCGTTCGTAGTGGTCCAGCTCGCTGTCTAAGAAATTACCCAAATCTCGGACAGAGTCAGCTTCAGCTTCCTTGATGTCCATCATGCGGCGGTAGACATCCTCGGATGATTCTTCGTATTTTGCTTTTGATGCTCGAAGTTCGTCTTCAAGTCGGAAGTCTTCACGCTTTGTTTTCTGCATTTTGCCCACGCTCGCTTCGTACGTTAGGCGACGATTCTCGAGCTTCTTGCGGGCGGACTAGGTAGAGCGGGTATTAGTTTGGGCCTTCTTCCTCTACAAGCGGCTTATGAAGTTAGGATAGAGACCAACCTGATACTCCCTCATCATTGCCAGCGATCGCTCTAACCCATCTAGCCAGTATGATGTGGCATGGGCAACGTAGCTCTCTTGGATTCCTGCAATGCGTTCGTTTGCTCTTCCCATAGCTGCAAACAGTAGTTCGTTATTAGCCCATTCTGACTCGCTCCTCAATGACAATCATCTAGGACAACGTACCAATCAAGCAATTACCAAACTCGGAGTCTTGATCAAAGTCCTCGCCGTGGGAAATCATCGTTCGCCCAAGATAGCTGACGGGTAGTCCTTTCTCTTTGTCCTCGAAGGTCTCGCCACGGCGCGAGAGCGACTTCATGTAGACGTTCATCGACTTCTGGAGACGGTCCATGCCTATGCAGAGAGGTCGCCGTTAGCAATTGAACGGCTCGGAGGCACATGATCAACATACCATCATATCGTAAAGCCATTTCCGTCTCGAGCATCTTAAAGTCATCAGAATGTGTGATCTTGGACTCGTGGCCCATCTTCTCGCCAGCCCATTGAAAGGCGCGATCAATCTTCCTCGTGAACACCATTTTGACAGATGTTTTGTTTTGTTTCTCTTATCACATCAATTCAGAAGAGATACGAAGGCAAGATGTACTCGGACGAGAATTGGGTCGAAATTAAAGGGAGGCACTCGATATTAACCCCCCAAGCTGGGTGGTACAATGGGAGCTAACCTCCAGGCTTGGAATTATCGGCGCGGCGTGGCGGGAGGTGTGGACCCCTGTTTCTAGAGAGATAGTGTATCGTACGCTAGACCAGCAGTGGAATATCAATATCAGAATCTAGACACAGGCTTGCAGCTGGTTGGCTTGCAGCGTGCAGGGCGGCGGTATGCGGCTAGGCAGGGGTTCTGGTCCCAAGAGTTCGTAGACGGTGGAGAATTTAGAGGATTGGTTGGAATTCAGGGGATGTTCGAAGTTCTCGATCCAGCCACTTATACGAGTATTATTATTTGGTATACTAGGAGGCGAGTACTAGTAGTGTGTACGTCGACACTCCGAAGAGCAGTGAGAGGGACGAAGGGAAGAGCGCAAGAATGCTTTCGCGTCCGTAATGAAAATGAAAGTGATAATAAGGGGGGATATATCGCTAGTATGGGACACGTAAAGTAGCAGCAAAGAGGGGACTGGAATCCAGGAGTAGCAACGAGGCAGGCCGATCGAGTGGAGATGAATCATGCGATGGCTTAACTAAAGGTATAGCGGAAATGCATGTACGCGTAAAGTACAGGAGGCAAAGAAGATCGGTGGGTATAATAAAGAATCGGTTGGTGATGAAATGAGTAATGAGTGAACTGATTGATTAATCGATCGAGCAAGCAACCTTTACAGCTTGCTTCGTGATTTGGAGTGGTACAGAAGCAATGCAGAGATGAAAGACACGAAGACACGAAGACACGAGAAAAGAGAGCATGAGTTCGTCTATTGTTCTCTTATTATCTCTACCTAGTTGACCCAGCATACACGTATGCTGTAACGTAGTGGTAGGCGGTGCAAGAAACGCAGCGGCTAAAAGCTTCATTCAGGTATAAGGTTAGCGGCCCGTTTATAGTTTATACCTAGCATGTATTGTCTCTTACCCCATTGGGCTTGATACTGCCAGTGCTGGAGATATGATTGGCCACTAGTCAAACCGAGTACGAAGACGGTACTTCTTATTTCCCTTGTCCCAGGTCTCAAAGCTTGAGCTACCCAAAGTACATACCACAGCTCGTAAGTAAATTTACAATGCTCGAAAGAACTAGCTACACAGGTGCCTAATCAGCTATCCATCCCACCAGAACGGAACCTTCCGAGCTTTCTTTTTCATCGCCAAGATCCATCTTGCAAGCGCGACAACAAGATCCAATTAATTTTTTTTGTTGAGCTACAGGCTCGTGTTGCACGAACGTGGAGTTGAACTGCGCCTCAATGGGTATGTTTCGTCTTGTTCAACCGGCCTCAGATCGATTTGGCCATCCAGGGGCACAACCCGTCGATCATTCGGAAAGCAACTCCTTCCCCTGCACGGTCTAGTTGCTGTTAGAACTTTGGACATTGTCACCTATTCCTAGCCACCTATTTATATGCTTTCTTATTTTTCCCTGTTTTCTCATTATTCCCCTGAATTCTTTCCCGGTACAAGACTGACGCTCGTGCTTTGAACACGAATCACGCCGAAGGGTTGGCAATGCAACCCACAACTTGGTGACTTACTCAAGTAGACTGCAGGAGTTGCTTGTAATCCTCACCGAATATTGAATATTAGACATCGGATGTAATCTCTGGGATGCTAATCCATGCCAACCCGTCTCGACGTTGGGACTACAAATTCCAGTCAACCCAAGCCACCGCACTCGCCGCGTAACGCCGGGTTGGTACCAAGCAAGCTACTATTACGCGCCGAGCTAAGAAAAGTGAAGTTTATGTAAGCCAGAGCATGATATCTATAGGACTGCAGAGCCGCTCAGTCTGCGGCTCTTGACAGTTTCAGCTTCTTTTGCCCTTTACCAATCATCCGTCAATCGAACCTCCGTGCTAGCGCGCAACATCATACTACATATAACAGCCAAATAAGCCCCCAGGACTGACCACATATCGTGGTGCGTAATGCTGTAGTCGTTTCGAAAATGGCATGTATGGCGTTTCGAGCACGCGATCAGCCTTGACAAACATCCAGTTACGACGAATCTTACTCTGACCTGTTCAGGTCAATATACCTAGATGATCATTGGGTTTCATTGTCCCATTCTGCTAGCGAACATCTCGGCTAGAGACACAGTGAATTCGGCCTGTGGTTGTTATTCGCCTTTTACAATATTTGAGGCATAAATCAGCATTTGCCCCCCTGGTACCACAACAAGCCTGCTGTGTTGCTTGTCTGGGTGGTGCAAATGCGCACACATGAAGGGACAAGGCATGCTATCCGGTATAAGGTGTCCAACTTCTAGGAAGAATCGCCAAGGACATACCCTAGGTCTGTCCAGCATCTATTATCAATATTGCCATAATTCATTCTGGCGTCGTTTAGCGAGGAAAAGGGCAATAAGGCCGACGGCGATGCGAAAGATTACATCTCAATGCGTACAATATTTCCCTGGTCGGTGGTGCCTGCTTACTGTCTACATCCTTCTAGATCCCCATGTGTGCCTGTATTGCTGGGGAGTCGTAGCTGATGTTGGACATCGCCAAGGCTGGGCATTTCCGATGCTCCTGGCTTTTCTGGCAAGGTGCGATGCGTGCAAACATGATGATAGGCTCGATAGGTTCGACTCTCTGTCAGCGACCGGGTTCTCGACATGCACTATGCCCTTCAATTGCTAGTTCGGTTGCTAACAATACACATCGTCCTTTTTCTGGAAGCAGAGGATGCGTATCTAATCAGTTGGAGCATGCGCCAAGAGTGCAGCGTCAGTTTCCGTGATCGCCATACCTATTTAAATATTGTCCATGGCGTTCGCGATCTTACTTTGGAGACTTTTGGGTTTCGGCGAGCCTTCCTGAGAAAGTTCGAGAAGCTTACGTTCGGGATTGGCCCGGGTTAGGAGACCGAACCTTCCCGTTCACCGTCAGTTTGAAGGCACGGCTCAACGCAAGGCCAACAGATCAATCAACCATCATGGTTCGCGCAGCGCTTGTATTCCTTGCGGCAGCCGCAGCTGGCGTCAGCTTGGCCGAGGACTCGCTGTATAGCAAGCGGGCGAACAAACGCTTCATCGATGACGCAGGCAACTACAATATCTCGTTCTACCACATCAATGATGTCCATGCGCATCTTGACCAGTTTTCGTCTTCGGGCACGGACTGCACGAATCCCGAGAAAGGCTGCTACGGAGGCTACGCGCGCGTCAAGACGGTGCTGAATGAGACTCGCCCGAGCCATCCCGACAGTCTTCTCCTGAACGTTGGCGACGAGTTCCAGGGAACTCTATTCTATACCTTCTACGGCGGCGAAAAGATCGCCGAGACACTTAACCAGGTGCGCAACTAGATATATCTGTTTGTCTAAGAGTAGTTTGGATGGGAAGACTCACGGGATCTAGATCGGGTTTGATGCTATGACACTCGGTAACCACGAATGGGACGGCGGCGATGACAAGCTAGGCGACTTCCTCAAGAACTTGACGTTCCCCATTGTGTCGGCGAACGTCGTCTCTGACAACGAGAAGTTAAACTGTGAGCAAAGGATTCTTCCCCTCGCCCGTATATATATAGAACGGCGAGGATAGAATAGGGATTAATACTAACTACTGGACTCAGCTACGATCAAGCCGTACCACATCTTCGAGAACTACGGATTAGCCGTCATCGGCGTGACCACGGAGACGGTGCCTAGCATCAGTAGTCCGGGCAAGGGCACCAAGTTCACCGACGTTGCGACGGCGGTGCAGAACTCGATCGACGAGATTAAGCGCACGACGAACATCACTCGGATCGCGGCCATCACACACATCGGGTACGAGGAGGACAAGAAACTAGCGAAGGCGACGACGGGCCTCCAACTGATCATGGGCGGCCACTCGCACACGCCGCTGGGCGATTTCGAGGGCGCTGAGGGCCCTTATCCCACCCTCGAGACCAACAAGGACGGCGACGAGGTCTTCATCGTCACCGCGTACCGCTGGGGCGAGTACCTGGGCTACATCGACGTCACCTATGATCCCGACGGAAAGATCCTCGCATACCATGGCGCCCCGATCCATTTGACCAACACCACGAAGCAGGACGATGATCTCCAGGCCCAGATCGATGCATGGCGCATACCCTTTGAGGAATTCGCTGCCGAAGAGATTGGCGAGAGCAACATCGTGCTAGACCAGACCACATGTCAGAAGAAGGAATGCGCGCTGGGCGATCTTATTTCCGAGTATGCATGCCCTTCCTCACCTTTCAAGTTAATATTTCATCGTGAACTGACTAGATGTGAAAAAGCGCCATCCTCCAGTACCGTCTGGACGGCGGCAGCGACGCCGTCTTCGCGCTCGTGAACGCGGGTGGGATCCGCGCGACCATCGACGAGGGCCCCATCACGCGAGGCGAAGTCCTCACCTCTTTCCCCTTCAGCAACGCCGTAGTGGAGGTCGAGTTCGGCGGCGACCAGCTCTGGACCATCTTCGAGGGCATCGTCAGCGGGGTGAACCAGGAGAACAAGAAGGAGGTCACCAGCTTCGTGCAGGTGTCCAGCGGTGTCAAAGTCAGCTACAACCCCACCAACGACGTCGGGGCGCGCCTCGTGAGCCTCGAGATCGCCGGCAAAGAAGTCGACAGAGCCGCCAAGTACACCGTCGTCACCATCGACTTCGTCGCCGGCGGCGGGGATAATTTCTTCGGCCCGATTGAGAATCTCGTTATCCTTGATACTCTCGATGAGGTCCTCGTCGAGTATATCAAGAAGAACACGCCCATCAACTTCCAGCTCGATGGCCGCATTTCTGTAGTTGAGGGGACCGCCGATGATAGTGGTGGTGGCAGCAACAATAACTCAACTCCCACGAATGCTGCGTCTACACCCACGACGACACCAAATGGCGCCAATAGTGTGGGGATTGTCTCGGGTATCGTCCTCCTCGTATGGACTGCCTTGTTAGCTGTTGTTGTCATGTAAGTAACAGCGGCGCGTAATGTAATCAGGAGTGTATTATATACATAATAACCAGTGTGTTTTAATAATATATGAAGCCCAAAATACTCAGGCCCACTCAGCGTCCCATTACTTCGCTCTTGTCGTAGCTAGTTCTACTTTCCCATGCTAGCAGAGAGAAGATAAAGCTGAAAATATTGAATTAATAACTACCAAGCAGCTATGTAAATGCAACGATCCCTTTAATTCCGTGGCGAACCTGTAGGTTTAGACAGTTGTAGCCATAAGACTCCGGTCCAATGCGTTTCGTGGTATCATCCTGGCATTTATTTACCGACCAGCCAAGCCAGCAGAAGCTATAACCAGCCCCTCTTACTCACCTGTCCATTCCACCAACTCAAACCGTTACCCGATTGAAAACGCCAATCCAAACCCATCAAACTCATATCCCGCCTTGTGTGTCGATATTGAAACCGCACGCCATCACTACTAGGGTAGGTGACTACCTCCGGACCAGAAAACGGACTACTTTGAGCAAAATGTTGAACATGAGTCCAAAGGTCCCGGCCATACTGTATATCCTGATGAACTCCCACCAATGTTGTGTCTTAACCTCTGTCTCGAGGTGACCTTTCGCCCCGGCGCCGTTGGCGGGGAACCTACCCGTGGATACGTACTGTTCCATAAGCGCATCTTTCTCGTACCACCGCTCGCGGAGCCACTTGTCGAAATCTTCCTGATTATCTAGAGGTATATCGGCGACGGCGAAGCGACGCCAATAGAAGTTGACTGATTTCGGGGGGCGGCCCTGGAAATACGTGCTAGATAGGGTGAAGTAATCTTCACCGTAATGGCCCCGGCTATAGAACGTTAGTCAATACCAGGATCCGCGCATTATACGTTAAATGGCACCACTTACGGAATGCCTTCGTATGCTACGGTGCAGTCATAGACGTAGTCCACAGTCCCCTTGAGCTCGGTGAGACAAAAGTACATGCCGGTGCTCCTCGGCAACATGACGTGCTGGCCGTCTTTGAGCCCACTCTTCTCGGCCCAGATAGCGGATTTCCTCCTCCCATTGCCTGACAGGTTCGTGCCTTCAGGGAAAAGCAAAAGCCACATAGGATCAAGAAAATCGTTGCCGTCGGGGCCGGTATGATGCGACTTGAGCTTCTGAAGGCGATGTGCGAGACGCGGGCGGTCCACGGCCATTTTGCGCGACATGAAGATGAATCCAAGAAACATACACCCGGGGCCGATAACGGGGATCCACCTTAACGACTCCTTCAGGATGATGTAGATGTGCCCATGCATCTGAGGGTTACTCGTGTACCCTACCCACCAGAGATACAGCCAGTCTGTGTAGATCTGCCACGATTAACGTAGTTAGCGAGAGACAGTTAAGCTCCTACAACTAGACCATGACACCTATTAGTTGAGTGGGGTGGTATTAGCTCACCTGATGGTTTGCGATCAAGACCATACGTTCTGGGAAGTTACACTGAACCCTGCCATCTGGGGTCAAACTTAACTGCTCTGCAACTGAAGCATCTCCACTAATCCTAATGATGGTGGGAGCCCACCACTGGGTCATCGTGGTTATCAACAGGCCAAAGCATGCCTTGGTCAGCGACATATACGCATCATATAGCTCACGGTTAAGCAGATATAGCGGAGCGCCGAGAATTTGAGAGATATGTACACTACGCACCAGGGTCAGACTTAAGGGTTTTAAATCCGAGTAGAAAGAACATAGAGAAGGCATACGTGAGGATACCACTCCCGAAATACAAGGAGAAGGTAAAGGCCCGGAGAAGTGACCTAAAGCGACCGTACTTCGCCTCGCCAGAAGGGTGCCCGATTTCAGGATCGAGGGCGGGATTTGTAGTTTTGGCAGCGCGACCTCCAGCGACACCGGGCTTGCGAACAACTCCAGAGACCGGGCGCGGGCGCTGCCGCAGCTCCGACGTGGTCATGTTGGGGGCCAACAGTAGCAGAGCGGCCGAGAGGCGTGGGATCGGAGACGGTCCGGGAGTCGGGGAGAGAGTATTCTGGCGATGTTTGTACGGACGCGTACACGACGGTCTTGGATGATAGTGAAAGGCGCGATTATGTCTAAGCGCAAAACCGGCGAACGAGGTAGACAGCGAGAGACGTGGTCACGGAAGAGTAGGATAGGAATGCTATTAGGGCTATCGGCGCATAGGTTAGCATGGGATTGGGCGATTGCAACGAGTCAAGACTGGAAAGGAAAGCCCCACGTCACGTAAATAAAAAGAAGACGTATAATAAGGCTGCCTGATCTTGGACCAGGGTGGGATTCGTACTGTACATAGCACATAGCACATAGCACATAGAACATAGAACATAGGGTAGGGTGTGTTTTGGATTGGTCGTGACATGAACGAACCTAAGCGCAGATGTGAATCATCATCTTGCCTGATGTTGTATCGGAAAACCTGGAAGAATACGCGGAATGCACTACTGTATAGGCACGTGGGCAGGTTGGGAGGGAGGCTAAGCGCAGACGATCATGGCACGGGTTTGGACTGGTTTAGGTTGCTGAGACAGTTGTTTCCAATGAGGAGAACAGGGGGCTAAAGGCAGATCGAGGGGGCCATGTGGAATAATAAATACCTAACGGGTTGAGTTGTGGTGAGGGTAAAAGCGAGAATGACGCTAGTGAGAACAGGCAGTGGAGGTGACGATGATGGGGTGGTGGTTGAAGGGTCGATACAGATGAGATGATGGCTAGATAAGGGTGGGTAAGGGTTGTCCGTTGTCTTTGAGGCAAGTGTAGGTTAGGTGTGTACAGTTACCTCTACGCATAACTATAGGTAAGAGGTAGGTAAGTCGTCATAATGTGAAAAGATAAAGATATAACCACAACCATATTGCCCCGCACTTCACTCTATACCTACTTACTTGCTCACTCCGAAGCCTCCGATATCACCGGAGACGGGTACCCTAACGCACCGAATAAATTCCATACGAACGAACCTTTGGGTTATTTGCAGGGCAGCTAGTGGGACTAATGCAGTTTAGATTGTTTAGATGGTCCAGCTCCACACCCATCATCACAATCCATCTTATCGCGTTGAGTTACCGTAGCCCCGGACAAAACCCTGTGCTCATGAATGAACTGAAATATCACTAGATACTGTATACATATGTAGACAATCTCATATGTCAATTGCATATCATGGTATGTACTGCTCTCCTAATGTCCATAGGTATGAAATGCTCATCCAGTCGGTTGATATTCAACTTCGCATTATGTACTTACATACGCTTATTCTAACTGTAATATGTGTAGATCGGGTGAGACGGGTAACAGATAACCTTGTCTGCCTAGCTTTTGACTTCCCGCCCGCATGACAGGTCTTTTGATATCCCGCTCGGCTCTGATTTGTTCGTCATGAGCGCTGACCATCTATCCTATCCTTCACGGTTGAGTGGCACCACCGGCAACAATGACTCTAAAAACGTCCTCATATTTTTCGTGCCGGGGAACCCAGGTCTCATCGGCTACTATGCCCTCTTCCTCTCAGCATTAAGAGACCTGCTCGACGCCACCACTTCGCTCAGCGCCATCAATTTCCACATTCACGGCCAGAATCTCGCCGGTTTCGTGGATGGAGACCACGAGCCCTTCACCTCGCGGCGGAAGCCCTACGACCTGGAGTATCAAATCCAGCATATCCTCAAAACCGTAAGCGGTCTACGCATTGAATCCGGGCCGAGGCAGAGTCAGCCGTACGATGATGTGCTTCTCATCGGACACTCTGTAGGCGCATACGTCGCGCTCGAGACATGTCATCGCGTCCTGCGAGATCCGTCTCTAGCGCCCGAGTTGAAGCTTACGTCTGGCATCCTCCTGTTCCCGACCATCGATCACATCGCCGATTCCCCCAGCGGCTGGAAGCTCAATATGCTCCGCCAGACCCCGCTACTGGGCGATAATGCGTATAGGATCGCCCAGGGGTTTCTCCGTCTCTGGCCGTATGACACGCTCTATTGGTTTGTGAGCAAGACGCTCGGCTTCCCGCAACATGCGGCGGAAGTCACGACGCGGTGGCTCAAGAGCCGCGATGGCGTTTGGCAGTCACTTCACCTTGGTATGGGTATGTGTCATCATTCGAATTACTCCCGTCTCACGAGGAGAGCCTATGAAATTAAAGCAGCAAACTGACCCCAATCCCTTGTGGAGACGAGATGCGCGTGATAGGCGAAGACAAATGGGACGACGAGCTCTGGGAGATTGCCACCAGCTCGCAAAAGACTTCTAACCCAGTCCCGCCGCCAAAGTTCTATTTTTTCTTCGGCCAGCAAGATCATTGGGTCGCGGACCACTACCGCGACGAGTTTATCCGGAAGCGGTCAAGCCAAAACGAGCGAACGCGTCTCATCGTGGACGAGAGCAAGCTTCCTCACGCCTTCTGTATAGGTACGCTTCAAAGATTCTCTACGCACTTCTCTCTACCTCTCTCATAGAGCCATTAAAGCTAGCCCGAGGAAAATGGAGAGCCAGCTAACGACGTGATATCTATATAATCAGAACACAGCCAACCTGTCGCGGAAAAGGTCCATGGCTGGATCACCGAGATGTTCAGCGTTGCATCCTCGTCTACAACCAAAGCTATTTAATTTCATTGTACTCAGGAATTCAGCGTATAACATAGATTTAGACTACAATGGGTCCAAAAAGCTACAATTAGTTCTGATTCTAGTTTAAATTACTCACCATGAACACTCAATATATTTATAGAGTTCTCGCATTAAAACAGGGAAAGCAGCGAGAAACTAAGCACTAAAAATTACTCACAAAGGATCCCTCATGCCGATCTATTTATTCACCCATTATATGAATACACAGAAAACGATCAAGCAGATAAACCCCATATTTAAGGACGAAGTCTACTGATCTGGCTTCCTCCCTTTAGCTTTAGCGGCAACCTAGGTTCATATACACGAAAGCGAAGCCTTCGTTCCCATTAGCTATTCTCGCTTATCATCGTCCGTTTTCGTGAACGGGTAGCTCGATATGCAAATAGCCTCTTTTTGAGATTAATTACATGATATTCAAGGGTAATAACTTATGGCTTCGGATATGTGCATCTCCAACACCTTGGGTTAGCCCATGTGACAAGTTTCTAAACCAATTTGCTATTTTTAGATATCTGGATAGGTATCGCCAGTTACACGAGCGAGAACCTTAGAATCACCGCAATACAAACGCTTTTTGCTAATGATACATTCTGTCGCTAAGGGAACAAGAAACTAATCAGTAACACTATCCGAGACATCTTGACAGTTGTGCCTGATTACGTACGGTATTCGGAAAGGAGAATAGGGTCCAAGAGTACTGTCATGGAACGCTACGGGCGTATATGTAAATAGGCCTTATGTAATAACAATAGATAACAACAGTCACTACCAGCAGTCGGAGCTGCGACAAGTACAGACAAGGCTCTTGGGTTGCCGTAGACTATACTATTATGAACCTTTTTTCTCCCTTTTTTCCAATTCTAGATTTCAATGAATCATATTGTCATTGTAGTGTTGTAAATAAAACACCAGTCTAGGTTAGCTATATTCTTTGGATCTACGCATGGCTGATTGCCACTGCACTTCGAGAATTGAAACCTAATGCTTCGAGCCCGGAAGCAAATTGGAGCCAAGTTTGAGCCTTTCTAAGTATGAAACCTGTGGCAAAGTTGGTCAGAAAAGCTCGTTCGCAGTTAATCCAATTCCTCGGTAGGGTTGCGCATAGAAACAATGCAGTGGTAAGGAGTGGTACGTGATCCTCTAGATTCCCGCCCAATTCTTGAATTTCCTTGCAGATTGGCTTGACCAGGTATCGCAGCTTAATATCTAATAACGCCTGACTCAAAGAGTCAATACGAGGCGAGAAATTAACAACAATTGTATCGGTCTCCTGTATTACCTGATAGGTCAAGTTCATATTGACGTGCTCTGGCATGAGCCGTTGCTCCAATGTCTCGAAGAAGATGGTATTATAGATCGGTTTTGCGATATCAAGCATCAGAGGGTGAAAGCCTGCTACCTCGTAGTCTACCCAGCGAACATCATGGCTTTCCTCTACGCTCTGACTCATCACGTTGCCACCGTGAGCATCACCAAACCCAAACACTGTTGGGGAAGCCATTGGTTTTGAGCCAGGGGCAATAATATTCTTAGCTCCATCAAACGCCTCGCGTAAAGAGGGGTATACTTCATTGTTGATTACCCAGCGTAATGAAAGCAATCTATCAAACGAAAACGTTTCTCCTCCCAGCGTTATGCCCTGCCCGTAAAAGTCGCGCATCCTCCGGTCATCCAGTAGCCTATCATGGAAAAGCCTTTGGATTTTTTGACGGCGATCTGGATCCGTCGGCATCAGAGATAAAGACCGACGGTATGCACAAAGTGTATCTTGGGCCTCGACCATTTCCATATGTAAAATAGAATCTAGGAGTTTGGTATCTTTTCGCCCGCTTTTTATATAAGCAAGCCGAGTATCTGACTGATTCTTTCCAGGGAAATATGGGTAGAGTAACTCACCTGACTGGGCTAGATGAGGGACTGTAGTACGGGGGAAGATTTCCAAGGCCATTTTGGCGCCTTCTAACTCGTCCACTGCGTAACAAGTTTTCTTGACAAATATCTCCGCGGGGTCAGGAGGCAACGTCGTGGCTCTGTAAGATGTAGAGTTATGCGAGAACAGAGATTGGTCGCTATTATGCTTGATTACCTGACCCTTGTCGAATTGTGCCACAATAGTTGCCGGGAGCTCTCTGGCATATGGCGAGTTGAACAGGCTAGCGCTCGCCCTTGCCTCAACCGTATCGCCTAGCAGGATTACATGGTCTTCCACCCCATCTAAGCTAGGATCAACAGGCATAGCCGAGTTTGTGTCGGATAGTTCTGCCAGTTCTTGAGTAAGCCAATCCACATAAATGGGCTCAAACATTGGGTAGCTTGTAAAAGACCTCACGCTTGGAGAATAACCGGTTACAGAGGTAAAATGATTTATCAGCAAACGTTTGATGTCTTTACCGTAAGGGTTGTGACCATAAACACAGGCCCCTGAGACAAGCAGATCTGTGGTCACCCCGAAGGCGGCTACGGTTGTGGCATTGTGTGGCGTAAAATAGAGCCATTGATCGTGCGAAATATTTGATTGGCCTATGGTGGTTGCCTGCTGTAGCTTTTTCATTGATCGCTCGTGACCTAAATTGAGGCCGTCGTGCACACGTTTATCCTTACAAGATATGAGATTAAGAGATGTTTTGTTTTCGGAAAAACATTCTAGACTCAAAACACTGATTGACCTTTCCGTTGATGTTGATGTATCGGCTCCATTGTACCCTGAAATGTGTATACCATCAAACTCAGAATACAAAGGGTAATCTGGTGTAGGAATATATGCGTCATCTTGTTCTTGGGCTTTGATACCAATCACATCCAGAAGGCGTTGGCGCTGTTGTTTCCTAACAATAAGGTTATACAAATCAAGCTTTGATTTAACAACAATGATACTATCATAGTCGCTAGCTCGAGGGGAAGGTACTGGAAGCTCTGGACTATAAAGTCGGCTGCCCCCTATGAAAACGCAGACTATCTCCGGAATGGACGAAGGGTCA
The DNA here is from genome assembly GCA_019843955.1 of Xylaria sp. 218_066. Lineage (NCBI taxonomy): Eukaryota > Fungi > Ascomycota > Sordariomycetes > Xylariales > Xylariaceae > Xylaria > Xylaria sp. 218_066. The sequence goes on along the minus strand of JADKYC010000050.1, from coordinate 16,793 downwards.
GTCTTCGGAGACGCCTCGTAGGCTAGGAAAATTTTAGAGAACGTGTCCATGAAAGCAATGTAGTTCAATGTAATTGTTTTGGTAATCGGTAGAAGAAAGTGCGATATCGTGTGATGTTTCTTGCGGTGATTTAATGACAATGGCCAATTGTGAGGCTATCAAAATTGTTTATATAGGATCATGGACACTCAAACCACGAGTTTGTATCATGTTGTGAACAAAGAAATCGTACCGCGAGACAACTGCCGAGCCAATTCTGCATGGTTGAACGGGAACAATGTCTTTTGTCGTGTAAGTATGTGCGAATGCGAGGAGCCACAAGTAACTGATGGCTCTCGGAACAACTCGATGAGGCTGTGACGGATGCTTCTTACAATGCATCATACGATAGTCCAAGTTTCCTAGCACTTTAACACACGATCCTCTACCTCGCAATGTTTACTGCGAAGATAGTTGCGTGGGCGCGGATAGAAAATCTACCGAATAGGGAGTGGAGAAGGCGCGGCACTCGAATTGGATGCAGACTCGGCACCTTGGCACCTCGCATTCTCACTACCCCATGTTCTATTTTCAGATACCAGATTTCACGATCTACTGTACACTTACTTGTAGACATCAAACTAGCCGAGCTAGCTTGTTCCAGAACTCGCCCTATCTAATTACAACGATTGCCCCAATTCTAACTGAATTGGTATGGGAAGCAGAGCACAGCTCATGAATAAGCATGCAATAATACAACTTGAATGTTCACGTAAACAAATCAGCCCTATTATAAAAAAATTCACCTTGGGGAGGCTCTAGTCGACGCTAGGAGATAGTGCCGTGATATCTCAATTTCTAGAACGGGTTAGTTTTTCACGGTAGGTAGGCTGAACACTTACTGTGGTGAGACCCGATATCCGTAAATAGCAGGACATTGTGGGGATGTAATGCGAAAGCGAACCAAAAAGTGGAATCGGTAGGGCTGTTGACACCGCTAGTATCCGAGTAGTATCGGATCCGACACAACTCATCTGATATCACGGATCACGGATCAACTCAAGGGATAGCGCCCTACAACGCCAATACTACCAATACAGCGTATACTCTACTCATAAGTCTATAGGTGTCTAGTGATGTCTTCGTTTCGTTCTGATACTAGCTTGTAGCTAATTTATTATGCTTGTAGCTTACCGTCACTTATAACGGGCCTGACCAATCCTGCTACATATACAACTCCTATGCAAATTGGGTTAGGATGGAGGCAGACGAGATGTACATAGGTTGGAAAAGTTTCCAAACAAGGTTCCGCTTGATGTCTAAAATTACCGTAGTGAGACGTGATGTTCGCGGGTCTGGCCTACTCTGGGATCTTAAAGGCTCTTAGGGTTAGTCTAGTGCTATACAACACCAGGCTTTAATAAGGGGTCCATGTCTATAGAGCATCAAATTGGTTTGATAGAATATGGGGCAGAGTATCGAGCTAAGCCTTGGGACCCCGCAGGTCTAAATTGGGCCTTATCGAAACTAAAATGAATCCTCAGACACCAGCCTCAGCATGTAGAGTATATAGGGAACAGACAACGCCTTGAGCAGCCAGCTTTCTCGAGATTCATTATCTTTAATTTTAACTTTCTGCCTTCACTGATAAATCTATCAAGTTTACTTGGTTGTTTTCTTATTCTTTTCGTTTCTTCCCATTTACCTTTTCAATACTCGAAGCCTATCTCTTATTTGGTCTTAGAGTTCTTTTTCAAAATGGTAGTCTCAGACAGGCCTCCGCGCAACGCTTTTGTAGCCGGTGCTCGAAAATTGTACAACCCTATCGGTTTCTCAAAGGGCTACAACTTCATCCTGTGGTTTATTTTCATTGGCGCACTTTTCGGTTTCTCCCTGGCACGGTTCGAGTATCTGAACTTCTGGGGTATATTCTGCAATCAAAACCTGCAAGGGGCGACAGGTGCGCTACCGGGAGAGTGTTTTTACTACACCAAGCCGGGTCGTTACCAGGTTGGCATCATATTACATCTTGCTTCCGTGGTTCCCGGTAGTTTGCTTGCATGCTTCCAGTTCGTCCCTGTTATTCGACACAAAGCCCTTATCTTCCACCGTATCAACGGGTGGTTCATCACACTCCTGGCCACTATTGGAACGGCTTCTGCGCTTTTGATAGCACGCCGTGCTGCAGGAGGTGGTGTGGATGTGCAGGTTTTGGTCGGCATACTAGCTATAGCCTTCCTGGGTTCAATTATCATCTCGGTTATCAACGTTAAGCGATTACAGATCGACCAACACAGAGCTTGGATGATTCGAGCCTGGGCTTATGTAAGTGTTCCCGTGAAAACAGGATTCGCGAGAACTCTATACTAACATCAGATAATCAAGGGAGGTTCCATCATCACTCTTCGTATCGCTCTGATCGTTGGTGCGATAGCCGTCTCACAAATCGGCGGCTACTACCTCGCCGAACCCTGCGACAAGGTCAACTATGCCGTCGGAGGCCAGGCCAATACGTTGTTCTTGTATCCCGAATGTGCAACATTGTTCTCCGGCCAGAATCCAAACCAGCAGGCTATAATATACGCCAATTACTACGGAGGAAACGCCATGGAGATTGGCGCTGCGTTCAACATAGCCTTTGGTCCTGCCGCGTGGCTATCCCTGATAATTCACATTTTTGGTGCCGAGTTATATGTAAGCAACGCCCTCTCAAAATTCCCCACATGTTAAAGGGCGCAGTGCTAATATTCTAATAGCTTCGTCTCACGCCTGCTGAGCACGAGCGCCTTAAGAACGTTTCTTATCAGCGACAACTTGAAGCGGGTATGAAGCACCCTGGCAAAGGTGGTTGTAAGTAATCCCTAGAGGTTTTCGTTCAGATCGGCCCCATGGTATCACGTTTTTTTGAGCTATACATTCGTCTCTAGAGATTCAGTACTTCCGATGAACAAATTTCAAAAGGCAATTGCTGACCCCAAGTTTTGTAGTGACCGCCGACCGCCTCGGCGACGCCAACGAGTGGCATCCAATTGGAGCAGTCACCAACAACCACATCAGTGACAGCGATGAACCTTTCAAGGACACCGCCAGAGTCCAGCAATATGGTTACACTTCATAAAGTCATGAGGCTATTAGAACTTTATTGTCCCTTAGCACTGGCATTTTCTCACTGTTGACCCAGCAGAGAATTGCCCAGATGTTTGTAACGAGATCCCAAATCTACTACTCAGTCCGCGTGTGTCTGAACTGTACTGAAGTAGTGCGAGTGGGTATTTGAAGATAATCTAAAAAGGAACTGGTTTCTATGTATAACAAGTACGGGCCTTGGAGGGGCATGCGATCAAGGAAGGAAGCAATAGAATTTTAGCCACCTACACTACATTTAGCTTTGCATTTATTTGTTTTCCTTCATTTTTATATCCATTTTAGTCAGCTCGTTAGCGGCACTTTTGACCAAGATAATCCCCCCCTATTTCAAGTGATTTCTCCTAGCTTTGGGTATTGGTAATCACATGGTTAGGGCTGACAAAGGTGATTGAAACACCATGCCAGTTCGATACCGCAAGTACTCAACGAAGATAACTGTTTTTTTTAATAGAAAAGAAATATCTCTTAACAAGTCACATGTGATTTTTTGGAAATTAGGATAGGCCGAACACATCTTACGAGTTTGAACTAAGTCCTCATTCCCTGATACTGAATGAAATAAGGCAGCAACTTAACTAAGAAAATGAGTACAGCTTGTTGGGTGAGAACTAATGAGAATACAAAGGATAGGATTTTTTACACGTTGCTAAGATAAACTACCACATTGGTTTTACGTATATCTTAACAACTGGTGGGCCACACCGTATGTCCGAGAATTGATCAAATATCAAAATGCCCACCAGACCATCAGACTACTCCTAGAATGTAGTGATAAATATAGATCCTTATGATCATCACCGGAATATTCGCTTCTTTGGCGACAGGGTTCCGAAATGGCTTGTCGCCACTTGCATATGTGTTTTAATGGGCAACAGGCTTGAGTTGGACGTTAAGAACAGGTTTTTCCCAAATGACGAAGGCCTTCTGGCCATCTAGCCAGTTACGGCTGTCTTCAGCCAGGGTCATGTCGAAGTTGAAGACGATTTTGGCGAGGATTAAACGCATCTCGGCATAGGCAAGACTGGGTGACACATGGTATGTTAGCAACCGAAGTTAATTCCGTACGATTCTCTGCCTGGATGGCACAAAACAAGGATAGACTTACTTTCGACCGATACAGTTGCGTGGGCCGACGCTAAATGATTGCATTGCGTCTGCGGAGGTAGTCAGCAATGGGTTTTACGGTCATGGTAAATAAGTCTTGATAGTCACAGAGCCAAGTAGAGAGACCTGATGGTGCAAGAACCATGTTTCTGTGACTTTCTGCGGAAAAGAAGACGAATTTGGTCGCTTACCAAGCTGGTCGCTCTTGTAATTGGGGTCTCCCAACCATCGTTCTGGTGCGAATTTATAGGGCTCGTTCCAGTAGTTCTTGTCGTGGTTTATAGCCCACTGGTAGACGGAGATAATGGTCTGCATCATGGTTGATTTGATTAGCCACCCCTTGAACACTGTATAGATTGAGAATGAAGCTGAATCAAGGCAGCTACAGAAATCAAACGTATCTTGGCACGTAGAAAGTGGGAGAAACACATCTAGTGAGAGTTAAAGGAGACTTGATGATAAACAACTTACACCCTCTGGCACAAAGTTGCCGTCAATCATAGCGCCGCCTTTGGGTGCCATACGGGGCAAACTTCCTGCAACTGGTGGGTAGCGGCGAAGTGATTCGTTCAAACAGGCCAACATCTTATTTAGAATTAGCATCAGTATCATTTCACTATTGGGGGTTCTGGGTACGTCGGAACGTATGTGAAGGTAAAAATAGGAAAACAAGGACTCCGCGGACTTACATATGTTAGATTACCGACACTTGTTAATGTGATTTCATCATCGCTCTTAAAAGCAGATCGAACTTCTTGCTCAAGCTTCCTTAATTTTTCGGGATGGCTCGTAAGGAACCAAGTAGCGCCAGAAAGGAGAGTAGCTGTGGTCTCGGAGCCAGCGATGATCAGCAGAGTGGCGTTCATAGTCAAGCGGCCCTGATCGAGCTTGAGCTCTTCCTTCTTGCGGAGTAGTCCTTCCAAGAAGTCAGGTCGTTCGCCAGATTCCATACGCTGACCGACTTTCTCCCACACAAGGGCGCGGTTCTTGTTCTCGGCCAATCGCTTCGACTTGCCGATCCATCGAATAGCTGATAGGAGGCCGAGCCGTGAGAGGCCTTGAAGTATAGCGCCTTGGTAGATTGATACTCCGATCAGCTTCACCCAGGGATGGTAATCCGAGTTCTCTAGACAACCAAAGCCGCCATCGACACCGAAACTAAGATCCCCAATAATATCGAAGGTCGTGTAATTATACCATTCCCGCAAATTCTGAGTGGCATTCGTCTTGATACCCTCCTTTAGCCGTCTGATTAGCAAGTCAGTGTATGAGCCGATTATGGGTTCCTGTTCCCTCATGGAGCGATCGCTGAAGCCGTGGGACAATTGTCGTCGCAACGCGCCGTGGTCTTGACGGTTTGCGTTAAGTACCGACGTTGGCAACCAATTAAATATCTTGTAAACAATGTCGGGTTTTGGGTTCTCCTCTTCGCCAGCCTTCTTGTGACCGTAGATATCACGCCAAGCTTGAGGGCTACTGAAAGCAAGCTCATCAGGGGCGACGCGAACAACAGGGCCGTATTTCCTGTGCAATTCATCCATATGGAAGGGTAGACGACCCTGCAGCTGGTACCAGCTACGAGGAAGGACCGACATATGATGAGAAAGCGGCCCGGGGTATTTACGTAGAGGATGTAAGAATGCATTGTATATGACACGTCCTATGACGTATAGCACTCCCTTTAACGATATCTTTGTTAGCCGATAGGCCCTTCTCTAGACAAAGTAGTGGGAACTAAAAGTCCCAGTACCATGATACCGCAATGGGGGGTAGGTGAACTTACAAGCATGAACCCATACCGGGCGAGCTCAAATGTGCCAGTCATCTCTGCCGGTTCGATTATGTTGTACAGACGAAGGAAAGAACTAAAAACTTCGTAGATGGAGATGGGTTTGTATAGCTCCACACTCCTCTCTCGAAGATGAAGCTGTAAGTCATGGGGTCCAAAAGTAAGTGTCCCTCTAAGTCGGGCGCATGTCTCTATATATAAATGTGCTCGATGGACAGTCCAAGATTCTAAGCGGGGTGCCTATACTACTACTACTGCTGCTGCTATAGAAGAGCGGCTAACGTTAACTGCCTGCCGAGCATAGTGTATCAAGGACCAGGGCCCATGTAAGTAGATCAGTTGGGCGGAACCGATATGTGCTATCTGCTGGATCAGCGTCAAACCTTACTTGGACCCGACTCTCCGCAATCGGGACACCGGGACTCATCAAGCCTCCGAACGTATATAGACATCTGCTGCTATTGACGACGTCTGCCTGAATACGATCGTGATCCGAAACCAGGACCTGGTAATGGGGATGCATCATCCGGCCTGAGCAGGCATTGAATCAGCATGAGCCACCACGATCCGTGGACTTCCGCCTCGCCGTCTCCGCCGTGCAATCTCTTGCTTACGACAACTCGGAGACTTAATAATTCTAAGGAGAGTGGTTTCGTTAGAGTCTTCGTAAGTTGCGTTACTCAATTGACCAACCGACCCTCCGCAACTTGCGGAATACGCACCATATTCCTGGTCTAATTGCCCACAATTTTTTTTCAATCGTGTGGATATGGACCCGGGCTACGAACTCCGTCCGGGCGCGGCAGCTGGTAGTCTGATGCCCCTCACTCTCTCTCTCTCTCTCTCCAACGTGCATGCAGCGGCATGGGTACGCGTGACTTGGCGTGAAAACCCTTGCAAGACGACTGGCTTCGTTGCCGATGCATACAAGTATAGGCCAGGCAGAAGAAACCGGGAGCAGCGTCAACTCTGTTATCTTACGAGCCGTGGCGAGCAAGCATGTAGCTGAGCCAACCGTCGGTAGCCACGCTGAGATGTTCTGGCCAAGCCGCTTGAAAGTGGAACAATATGCCGTACCCATACCGATATCATACGCTGTCTGTGCGTTGTTGAGCTAGACGGAGATCTTGATCGGTAAATGTTGATCAAATCTGAATGTTGTTATTCATCCTAACCCGCGGGAGTGTTCCATTCGCAATGGTAAGTGGAAATGGGCGTACTTACAATGAGTATACCAATGATATACGGGACGGACCGTCTGACAGCATGCTTGGTTTTTTTCTTAACTACATAACGTCGCGCTTGATAACACATCCCTGTTGGATGATAGCATCTTTCTCTGACGAATCGGTAACATCCAGCGACGATCTCAACTACTCTATGTACAATACGTATATTGACGTCGATTTGGGGACTTATATGTAAACCATGTTACATTTTACCAAATCCTTGTTTCGCCCAAATTAGCTTCAAACACAACACGAGAGATGCCTATACGGAGTGGTGCAACATCCTATGTCGTTACAAACGTCGGATATACATATGTCTGATTGGTTGACCTCCGAATAATTCTCTCCATTCTGAACCCCACAACCTATGCACTCAAAAAGCGATGAGCTTGGGTCTTATTGGATGCTGTGTTTTCGGAACATTAAAAGAGAGAGAGAGCCATAGGCTTACATAGATCCCCGTTGATATGCTAGTGAAGGTACCGGTATAAACAACGGATCACAAGCCGATGGTAGTGCAGACCCGTTGAGCAATCCGCTTGTGGATGTGCGGCTAACGCAAATTGTATACTCGGAAGGTTATGACTAAAATAACTAGTTATGTTACTGCTTATTTTCTCGCGCACCATTTTTTCCCTTCCAATGAAGGCAAGTATAGAGAGATATAAGCACTTATCGCTAGTTACTATAAACCATTTTATACCCTTCCATCTGCTGGCGTCGGATAACAAGCACCAATGAACACAATGTAAAATAACCAAGCCGGTTGAAATGCTGCACATATACAGTCGACTCGGGTTTAACCGAAGTGGCGTGATCCGATGGTTTGTAGCTCTCTTAAGTCCGCACCCGGGGGCTTTCTGCGGATTTCGGGATCGGATTACGGATCATGAATGAATCAACATGACGTTCTTGGCGATTTACAGTATGTAGTGTTGCAATAATATGGCAGATGATGATAAATTTGGTGGCTTTTACTAGAATTAACGGATAGTTGTAATGAGAGAATACAACACTTCATCACCCGACCAGTAGACTGGTTATTACCAAAATCAATACGATAACGAGCAGGTCCCCTTTCCTAGGCGGATTTCGGTTCTACGTCTGATTGAAGTCTATTAGCGCACGCGAATGAAGCTTCTACCATAAAGACGCTACATGGGTTTCAAGTGCCGGGGTTTTTTCTTTTTTCTTTTTGCTCGGCTGCGGGTTGTCTACCGGCTGATGCCAGCTACTTTCTGATGTCGACGCAGTCGAAGATGAAATCTTGAAGTAAATTCACAGTGAAGGGTATCTATCTTCGCAATACATTGGGGGCCATGGCTCGTGCCCGTAACATCGTGTTACTACTAGTAGATGACGAATACGAATCGATGAGTGTCAATTTGATTATTATTGTAAGCTTGTATACATCTAATCCAGTCCTCCTTTGGTATAGTTACGTAGAAACAGAAAACAGACGATAAAACTAATACAAGGCAGTAGACAACCAGCCGATCTCCTTTGAGTTTGAAGAAAAATCCATTCAACAAATCCGAGTATTGCACCAAACCTATTCCATCCGCTCTATGCTACCGAACCCCAGCGCTCGCTCAAATGCAATCGATCCGTTGCCCAATACATGATACCTCCGCCATCGCTGATCTATGCTCCTTGAATGACACGAGAGAAGAAGTAATGTAAATACATGGAGGACATGCTCCGTTATGTAAACCCATCCCATACGCCCACGCAAGATGCCCATCATTGGCCGAATGACAAAAGAGAATGAAAAAGAAAAAGGGGGTATCAAAAAATTCAGCCAATAACAACTTCTTGCGTGACGAGTCCATAGATCCAACTTGCTTCCATCACAGAAGCACACTGGAAGCACCATTTGTTAACATTACCACCACTTCCGCCCCCCTTGGGAGCGACTCCCATCTCGCCGTGCTCGTCACGGACTTCTTCCCAAACATTAAGCAGAATACCTCGGCTTCCGAGGCGCGAGAAACACCGGCTGCCTAGTACGACATCCAAGACCACGCGAGTCTTGTCGGTAGGTTTTCTCGGGATCGCAGTCACTATAATTCGTTTCTCCATGCCCTGATATTTTCTCAGGTTTTGTCGCGTTCCCTGATCTGGACGCGTTACTTCAAGATAACAGTTGCCGTAGTCCTCCCATTTGCTGGCTGAGATGAGGAGGTGGAGCCGGATCTTGAGATTGTTGGTTGTGAGGCTCATCTTTGCGATTGTTGTGCTATTGGCGGCACTAACGGATGGCGAACGAGGTGGTGTACCTGAAGATGACGCATACAGCGAGTTCTCGCCGCTGCCGAATCGAGATTGTCGATGAACTGAGGACATGGCAATATTGAACTGGCCACCACCGCCCATGAGCTTTTTGAGGAATGAGGAGGCTGATACACTGGAGTGAGATGTGCTGCCTGCGGATTGCGAAGGTGCTCGGGCTGAGGCGCGGTAGCTATTTTTGCGACCGAACCAGCTTCGGGGTTGGCTGCTTCCGTCACCATCGTTCTGTGCAACTTGGCTCTGTCCAAAAGCCCGGATACGTGTCTCCTCCTCGAGGGCCTTGTATTTCGCATTGTCCAAGCGAGCGCGGTGAACCGCCATATACAAGGATTCACATTCCTGGAGTGAGGGGGCTCGGAAGCGGAAGAACGAAGTCTCGATTTTATTCACCTTTGTGTACAATCGAGCGTAGCTCAAAACCGGAGATCTTATTTCGAGATCGAGAGCTGTGCTAGTCCGGAGCATGACCAAGGGCGTGAGATCTAGCGCGATAAGGGGGCGATCTTCCTCGTAACTAGACTCGTCGGAAGAAGTGTGTGTTCGTCGGAAAGGATAAGCTTCGATCAAACCCGGTGTTGTCACAATTGAACAAATATCAGGCCATAGGTCCTTCCAGCATCCATGTTTGTTGTCCCAGTAAGATATTGTTGCAAGAGACTTATAGAGATATCCTGGCTGCGCGTCACCAGTGCCGGCTGTTTCCATCTGCGAGGCTGATACGGAAGGTGTGGGGCTTATTGAGCTTCTGGAAATAGAGGAATCTGTGTAAGTGTCGGTCTCTTTCTTAATACTGATAGCAGGCACAGAATCAGGCATTTCAGCAGCCTCAAGCTCATCATCAGAAGAGTCCTCAGAATATGAGTAGTCGTCCTCTGATGCCTCTGTGGAAAAAGAACTCTCAGACGATACATCAGAAGGATAGTACTCATGTTTCAGAGGCGAGGAATTCCGTCGTTTCAACGCTTCCGCCGGGGGTTCAAGTGCTGGGGATTTCTTTGCATCTAAGGTTCGATGCGCTGGTGGTGGCGGTGGAGCGCCATCGTCCCTATACAGGGCGTCGTCGGGCGTTTCTTCATCAAGGGCTGGTAGATCGGTATGTGAGTCCTCTTGCTGTGCATCGGTGTGTTGTTCGTATGCGTCTTGTGTAGGAGAGGCTGAAAACTGGCGTCGATTCATGTAAGAGTCCCGAGTCGGAGTTCTATCTGGAGATGGAATTGCTGGAGGCGGCCTGGTTGGCGAGCTGAATTGCGGTTCTTGATACCTTTCGGGTGTCTTAGGCTCTTGCTCGAAATCACTAGGAGAAGGAGTTGTCGACAACACGGAGCGCCGTTGGGAATGGCGCTTTCTCTCCCCCACCGGCGTGTCCAAGGTAGTAGAGCTTGGCGATAGGATGGCCGTTGAGTCAGGCAAGGCTGTTTCCTTCACAGCTGGTGGAATCGGGTTACTACCAAGGATCTTCAGCCAATCCAGAACCTGTTCTTCATTGTCTGTGGCCAAAGTAACCAGTTGAAACCATTCATCTCTATAACCCCTGATCATGACGACTAACTGGTGCTTGTGGTCCCCCTTCCGAGCAGAAAGATGGTTCCCCGTGATAGGAGCAAAGAGCAACCATGAGCGGCCACCACTGCCAATTTCCCTAATTAGCAGGTCGCCGGGATCAGATTTGAAAAGCGGGTTGTCTCGGTAGACCAGCTCGACTTGACATATAAGTCGCTGGCCATTTGAGTGTCGAAGGTCGAGAGAAAACGTATCCTTGGCATAAACTTGTCGAAATCTGTCAATTTTAATGTTGTCGGCGGCTGCCATGGTCTCCAAGTCACGAGTGCGGCTCGTATCGGTTTTCTTCGCGTCATCATCGACAATTCTTGCAGTCTCTTCCTTGTATCTTTTGCGAGCTTTCTCTTGTAATACTTCCCACTTTGCCGCGAGAGATTCATATTGCGGGGTGCCGGCGACAGCTCGATATCCCTGTCACACTTAGATTCGAGACATATAATCAACGGCTAAACAATACTTACCTGGATAAACTTGGTGATCCATTTCGTACGAACGAGCGGGCGTTTCAGGAGGTGTGCTACATCTATACGTTCTCCATGCTGATTGAGAATATCGCCTTGCGCATTGCGCGGCATCGCATCTATAAGTGAATCCTCGTCATCTGGCGACGCAGGCGCTAAGTTGACAATGATACCTTGAAATCCAAGGCGCCATACGTCAAGATAATTTCCGTAAATCGGAGTGATAGTTTCGAGCCACTGTGGAAGTCTGTATATGTCGTTCAAGGGGCATCGCCGGTGATGATTCTTGAGCTTCTCAAGGGCTATACCCATGCTGACAACTGCCTTTGGCAGAGGGTCTTCCTTGAGTGAGCCACTTGGAGATGTGAAAAGACCACCCGATAAACCCCCCTTCCCATCGACGAACTGGGATAGGAGGACTGGAATAACACCATCTACGAGCGTCTTAAGTTCCCGTGAATATAAATTCTCGTCCCTCGCAAATTCCCGTAAAAGGTTATCTACAGTAGCATCATGAAGGTGGTTGGATACTCGTCTCACACTGTGGGAAGAACGAAGGCTTCGGCTACGACTAGGAGTTGGGGCTTCATCGGGTAAGGAGAGCACTGACACTAGGTCGGAATGCTTGGTAAGCCGCCTCTTGAGACTAGACTTTGAACTTCGTTTACGGGAAACAGCTGCACTCCTAGTCAAGCCAGTACTCCGTGTCGTTGTAGTTTGGGTGATTGTGGTGTCAGAAACTTTCGAAGACAGTTCTGATTCCAGCGTACTAAGTGTTTCGGGGTCGGAAATGATTGTAGATAATTCGTGTATCCCGTTTGTAGGGGGTCGTCGTTTTGGATGTGAATGATTCGGTTTTGGCTTGATGGAGTCTGTTGATATATAGGAATCTTCCTCGTCGGATGGACTTAGACTTCGCCTTCGGTCAGAAGGCCGGGATCGCGCTTGATATTCGATAGTCCGGTCACTCTCATCGTCGTACATATCATCGTAACTAGAGTATTCCGTTCGACTAGGGGTCTGAACGGTGGACTCGCCACGGAATGCGTCTATGATCTTTTCCTTGAACCCTCTCTTAGCCGAACCCTTACTAGGAGATGATGAGACTCCTCTTGTCGCTTGGCTTCTTCTGAGGGCGGCCGGCGATGGAGTTGTTGCCGGTTCTTCACGACGATCTTCATAGGAAGGCTTTGATGTAGACTTCGGCTCATTTCGTCTGCGATGACTGTCATCGTCCTGACTGGGGTCTGGGGATAGACGCCGCGAGGACGAGTCTGAGCGTCGTGTTTTACTTTCTTGTGCCCATTCCTTCTCGACTGACCTTCTTTGAGGCTCGTCATGACCTTCACCCTGGGCTTCGACGAACGGATCCACCGTATCTTTCAACCAATTTTCAATATTGGGTGGTTGGTTGACGACGGGCTTTGGAGGATCAACTTTCTCTGCTAGAATCTTCTTGCCTTCAGTCAGCGCTTTCTTCAAGACGTTCGTAGCACCCTTGAAGCTGGACTGTCTATTCGCCTTTGGTTTCATTGATGGGCGCCCGCCCTGTGCCCGAGGCAGTTCTAGTTCGCTGAAAGCAGAGTATCCAAAGGGTATATCAGCAAGCGGTTTTTGTGGTATACTAGACGGCACGTCCGACTCGACATCTGAACCACTGGACCATGAGTCGCTATCGGATATATCGTCAGGAGCTGTAGTTTCGGTATCGGCCAAGCTCTTTGCGCGTCTCGGGCGAGTGTTTGTCGGTTTCTTCGAGGTGGCCTTTGTATGTTTTCTCTTATTTGTTGGCGTCGTGAGTTCTGATTCTCGATCATCTCTACTTTCTCTCCCAGTCGATAGTGATCGACGGCGCGAAACGTTCGTTGAGTTGGTACTTGCTGCCTTCAAAGTCCGTATCGAAGGCGCTCGGACCGTGCTCGAGTCTCTCGACGCTGGATGAATAGGTCGAACTCGGATTCCGTCGTCAGGAAGAGTCTTTGACTTGGGCTTCACCTTCTTATCATCCCCGTCTGCTTCGTTCATGGGCATGGGTTTGACTCGGATACCATCGTCTTCTATTGTTTTCGACTTCCGAGATTCAGAAGCACTAGCGCTATGTGTCGTGCCTGTTCTGCCAGATCTGCTGTCTGTGACATCGCTTTCGCTCAGGATTGAGCTAGCCATAGCCTTTACTCGTATTCCATCACCACTGCCGACTGATCTGCTCCCAACTGATTTCGACGCGTGAGAATGTTTGGGCGGCTCATCTGGCATCTCTACTCTGCTCGCCCACTCCTGAATTTTCTTCGAAACCGGTGGGTTTGGGTTAGGCCGCGAGAGGAAATCCTTGGGTAAAGGGGAGCCGCCGCTTTCGTGTTGTTTTGCCTTCGGCACCTCATCTTTGGAAGAGCTGCTTGACTTGTGATTCTTGACCCAGTTTGTGTCGCTCACGACGCGCTTCTTAGGCGGGCTCGTATGCACGGGCTTACTCGCATTCCCTTTACCCGACTCATCACCTTCCGTGCTTTTTGCGATGGACGGCACAGTAAGCGGTGGTCTTTTCTTTTGGCGCATTTTTATCTTCACGCGGTCCTCTTCCGTAACGCTCTCCTCGTCTACTTGTATATTGACCTCGCTAGGTTCTGTTGGGGGAGCAAGAGGATCGGCCCTGGCCATCGCCTCCGCGTTTGCCTTCTGCCACTTCGTCACTCTATCGCGCACGCCCCCGGGGGCTTGGATTCGCTGTATGCTGGCTTCACGCATCTCTTGCTTGACCGTCTCGAGGCTCATTCGCCGCTGCCTGATCAATTCTTTGGCCGCCTTCTTGTCTGCCGCGATTCGAGCTGGTGATGGACGCCCGAGTAAAAAATCGGTTAGGAGCGTAGGGGGTGGTTTAATCGTTGCCGCCCGACGTCGGGCGGCCACGGGTGTCTTTTTAGGACCGTCATTTTCGCCGGTTTCTGTGGTGCCAGTGTCTAAAGTGTCGCCAGCGTCGGTACTGGGGGCATCTTTCTGAGTGACGGCATCAGATTCGGGATCAGGCTGAGGGGTTTGGGGACCCGAGGGGTCAGTTTCTTCGTCAGCTGAGTTCGGAGCTGTCATGGCCTAGACAAGAAAGAAGGCGACGGACGGGTTAGCAGCATTCCTAGGAGTCTCAGGTAGCCTAGAGGGGCGAGATCTACGTGAAACCTCGTAGCTGGTGGAAGGATATAGGGAAAGACATGTTACCGCCGGGTAGGACCACATATCTCTATAGACCTAAATTTGAAGAGTTCAAAGACACTTACCTAGCCGCATCATAATCTCAGTCCTATCTATATTCGGCCCGTATGGGTTTGTCTGTGTTGTTTTGTTCCGGCTTGGACGCACAAATTGGGAGCCAGCAATGGAAGGGACTTCGGCCACCCAATAGATGTCAGGCCCGTTGGCTGCCGATTCGCCTCAGCGGAGGGCCGACAATCCAACCAAGTCGGTGCCCTCCCTGGGTTTGCCCTGGGTTGCCCTGGATTGCAGTTCGAGCTTGGTGCTTCTATGAAGGATTGGCTGTTGTTGACGCCGACGGTTACAGGTAAACAGCTCTCAGAAAACTCTGAAGCGAATTATGTATGTCACGTCACAGGGACGGACTGACGTGTGCAGTTGGTTGCTGGTTGTGGCCGTGCTGTGTTTTGTAATTGTTGAAAAGGGATGGGATGCACGAAACGGGATTGTATGATTGTTGGTCCCGCACCTGAGTTCTAGTGCACAACTACATCGTCATCGCCCGAGCGGTATAGGTACTTTCAGGAGTGCCACGGGACGGGAGCTGCTCCCTAGCAACCAATATAAGTAGAACGTAGTGGGCTGTTCAAAAGGTAAACAATGGGCTGGCTTGCACCGATAATGCCAAGTGGGATGGCCGGGGTAGACCCTGTCCGGGATCCGATACTTGTGATGTGTTGGCTGATTAAAGTGGGCCACTGTAGCTAATAGTACTTACTTAGGGGCAAACAGACCTACCTAAGTACATATAGGTTACTTAAGGCACCTAGATCAGCTTAGCTTACCTCCTATAGTTACTGTGTATCATCGAGTAGGTAGTCTTCATCGCCGTCTTAGACATCTCGTTGATGTTTCAGTCCGACTTATTCATCTGAAGATGGATGTATTAGGTAGTGGTAGGTAGGACTATACTTTATACTTTGCCCCCGGCCCAACTCTTTTGGCTTTCCTGCCTTATCGCACGCCACACTTTGCTTCGACCGACCAAAAAAAGCAATGTTTATTTATTTATCGGACTCGAGCTGAGTGATGTACCACGAAGATGAGTTGGGTGGAGTGATCAGACAAACTAAGGGTACCTCCCCCTAGCTCACCTGAGAGTTCCGAGCTTTTTATAGGTATATATGACCTATAGAGTAATTAGCCTATGTATCGCCAGGTTAATATGAATTTTCTATGTGCGCACTTTTTATATACGTACTTTTTAAGTATACTATATAAGCCTAATTTTTAAAAACGTTTTATAATTAATTAGGAAATAATATATATTTATATAAAAAATAAAACTTAAATATATAGTATAAAATATACTGCTTTTTATAAAGCAGTATAGCTTTATATTAAAATTTATATTAATATAATAGCTATTAACTATTAATATTAACTATTAATATTTAAATATAAATATTTATATATATGTTAACAATTTTTAAGTATAAAATAAATCGTTTTTTAATTATTTTTTAATTGTTTTTTAATTATTTTTTAATAACTTTTAAACTAATTATTTTATATTATAATAATAGCTATAATTTATATTAACTTTATTTAAAATAAAAGTATTTTTTTAATTTTAGAAATATATAAAAACTTATTTTATATTTTTATAGAGTTTTAAAATTATATTAAAAATAATATTATATTTAAATATTATTTAAACTATAGTATTTAAAAAAATTATATTTAATAAACTTAAATTAATTAAATAAATAAATATTAAAATGTTTAATAATGTTAATAATAACTTTAATATATAGTTATAATAAAAAACTTTATTATAATATATTTTAATTTTTAATATATTGCAAACTTATTAACGAAATATTTTTAATAGTTAAAAATTTAAAGTTAAACAATTTTATTATACTGCTAATATTTTAAAAATGTTTAATATATTAATTAATAAAACTATATTTATTATTTTTATTAAAATATTATAAAAGTTTAAAGTTAAAAAACTATAAAAAATAATAAGCTATTTTAATTAAT